>ML986775.1:53722-76384 GCA_010094045.1 Lojkania enalia
AAAAAAAAAAAAAAAATCTAATTGCTAATGGTCATGAAGTTTCGCTTTGACAACTTAATAGGATATGTGTTGTTATAGTGAAAATAACATCACGATTCATCATGAATAACAATCTGGTATAAAATCGTGACATCCCCATCCACACACAATTTTAATGCTTACACCTCGTGAATTAGAAAAAACAAGTCTTCCGCATCCCTAGAGAACCCAAGCACCAAGGAAACGCCCGACAACAGGGTCTGGCTGGACCATCAGGACCCTAATCACCCCCATTACCCCGATGACGAAGAAGCGCTGACTGCGAACTGCCCTTATTATAACATCATGCCATGTTTGGGCAAGCGGGAATTTTGAGGCACAATGGGAATTGTAGGCTTCATATCCGCGCTCGTAGTCGCCATGTCCGGGGGCACTTGTTTCGGAGGCCATCTCCCCGATTCCTTTGGTACGCAAGGTCCATCGCCTCAAGTACACTGAAATATTACAACTGTTTACTGAGACCCTGGAAACAACACTCCGTTCACAATGCCACCTTCCAATCACCTACAATTCACCACCGAAAACCTTTTCCCTACGAATCTCCCACCCCGCCCGCGCGAGTGCTCATCCCTCTCCCGCTTTCTGCACAATCCAAGCATCCATGCTGGACTCGCCGTAATTATAAAGATCCCCATTGCTTGAGGAATGGCGTTGGAGATTCGCCTCGGCCACAACCACTCGCATACACCTATATCTGCTCCTTTTCTGACTAAATCGCTCGCAAGCGCTGTGTACATAATGACTATGATGCAAGTCCGCGTCATAGAAGCGGCGGAAATGGAGACTATGGGATTATCTGCGCAGTCTATGGCTACGGTCACATTGATTTAGGTGGAAAAATGAGTGCTTTAATCCATCCCTTTCGGTGGGAAATATATCGGCGCGACGGGGATGTATATCCCCTATTTAAACTATTGCTAGCCATCTGAGAGGGCGAAGTGATATTATTTCTACACTTACAAGCTCTAGAAAAGAGAAGTTATATAGATAATGCATATTGAATCCGACGCTGCGTGTTAAGTAGATTTGCCATAGTATTAACAACGCTCGACTAACATTTCCCTGACATCGGTCCGAGAAAACCTTCCAAACCCAGAATGAACACGTAGCCTTATACATATCCGGACAAGCTGCTATTAATACTGGACTATATATTCCAATGACACAGTGACGCCAAGCCACTCCGCACAGTCTTCGTTGACAAACAGTCCCCCCCGTCCTGAAAGTAGTTAACCTCTTATAAGCAAGCGCCCGATTAGCCCAGCACCAACGCGTAGCTAAATCCAGACATTTCTTACCCTCTAATTCTAATACCTGCTCCCAAAGACCTTACTCCTACTTTCCCTAGTTCATCCCATACATATGCCCCCAAAAACTACCCACAACACATCATTCATCCTCACGAGAACTTTGCAGGAATACTACAACTGCAAACGCTATACCAGCATCCCAGCCTTCAAACACCAACCGCAAACTCACAGAAAAGACGGAGTGACTCTTACATACTATTTCCCTCCTCACCTCAACCTTTCGCAAATCCCATCCGCCATCACCCAACCCAATCACACGATAGAAAATTTCACAAACTCAAACAGAACCCAATCTTCAATAGTCAATTCTTTTTTCTCGGGGCCTAACCGGGCCGTGCCAAGAAAAACATTAAATTATCTGCTGTCTATGAAGCATTATCAACCGCCCAAAGGAACACCATGCCAAACCTTCATAACATATTACCACTAAAGCCTCCTACCTTCGTAATCTAGACATTTCTTATTTCGCAAATCTCTATACCCCATCTTATTCCTATTACATCCATATCGCATTCTAACGCCATCCTGTCCACTTCTCCTTCAGTCTAAAAACTAAACAACCCACTTCTCCGTTTACCTAACGGATACACCAACAACGCCGCTAGAAAAAGCCCCACCGTAATCCCAATTGCCACCTGAATAACCGAAAACCCGACCGTGAGCGCCACGCTATTCATGCCCTGCTCCGAGCTTGCCTCCTGCGCCGTAATCGTTGTATAATTCGTCGTATTTCTTACAATCTGGTCTGCGCTCGTGATGCCGCTAACTAGTGACCCGTTGACCGACAGTCCCGACGGCACCTGGACAAAGATAGCCGGTAGCATCGCCGCGGCGGCGAGTCCGTAGCCGATTTTGCGCTGGGCGGGGATGAAGGGCTCGCTGCTAGTGGACGAGCTGCGTGAGTGAGACGGCGGCCTGAAGGTGGGCCACAATCCGGACTTAGGTTGGGAGCCGTGCCGGGAACGTAGGAAGCGCTTCCGAAAGCGAACAAGACGTGGTCGTAAAGTGCCCTCATATACATCAAGGCTCCAGTTCTCAATATGGCGACCGAAACGTGCGTGGACGTTGGCAGAAACACCAATCGCCAAGGCGCCCAAGGTATTACTGATCTGGGCATTTCCCTTGAAATACTGGGAGCTGTGATAGTTAACTACGTAGCCAAATAGGGCAATGAGCGTCATGGCAGGGATCTGCTTATATTTTGCTTGATTAACAATCATCAAGCAAAGAGAAAATCCGATTTCAAAGAAGTAGAACCAGTGAGAAGACATGGGTTTGCTGCATGAAGTGGCAGAAGTAGCGTCCTTGTACATCATGCCGAATAGCACGGTACCGATCGTGATTCCGAAGCCTAGGAAAAGCGAGTAGATGATTGCATACACCATGCGAACAGACCCGGCAACGATATGTTTAGACTGCAGTTCCAAGCTAGCTGATAGCACCATGAAACCAGGAAGAATTAGGGCGATGCTGGATTGCGCCATTGCGCTGAAACAGAATATTTCCTTTCCTTTGTGTTTGATGGAACCAAGGCCGCGAGCAACGAAAGACGTTATGACAGCAGCGCTAATTTCGAAAACATTTGAAAGCAGCTCATTCTGGGGAGCAACAATGAGCTGAAGCCAGCCAAGAAAGCAGCCGAGGAGGAAACAGAAGGGCAGGTCGATCGGCCGTGCTTCGAAAGCGAAGGGACCCACCATGGCAGAGGCAAGGCCGTACACCGGGACTCGGAACCAAGAGCCAAATTTTGGCTTGCGGGCGATTATCTCTTCTAGACGGGGGGTGGCTTCTTCGACTCCGATGCGATCATGAACAACATCTTTGTAAATTTCATGAACGTCCCTTAGCTTACCTAGATCGATACCCTGGTTCGTTCGGACAAGTTTGACCTCGGTGGTATGGACGCTGGAATCGTCAAAGGATATGATCATGCAGCCGGGAATGTAGAGAAACTGAGCCTCAATCTCCAGTACCCTCGCTGACATATTCATGTATTCCTCTAGCCGATGGGAGGGCGCCCCGTACATCATAAGTGCCTTGCAGAGCTTGCGGAGATAATTTTGCCGGGCCAAAGTCCCCGCAAGATGAATCTTGATCTTGTATTGTTCGTCACGACGGGCCTTGTTCTTCTTGCTCAGGCCATAGTTAATAGACTGGTCCGAACCACTCCTCTGGCCCATACCAGGGCGGCTATGCTTGTATTTTTCGCCCATTTCATGGCCAAACTCCTTTTGGCCCGGAGTGGCCAACATTGATGACGACTCTAACAGCCTCGATATGGAGCCTGCGGATGTATTGGCGCTTCTACTATGCCAGGGCCATCCATACTGGGTTGGGTGCAAAGGTGTTGTCGTGCCTGACATTGGGGGCGATGGATTTGGGCTGTTTGCAGCCGTGGAAGCGGCACTGAACGTCATACTGCCATTTCTAGTATGCCCAGGACCTTTAGAACCGCGACCTGTATAATGGACATGAGCGGAAGAAGTGGCCTTGAGGAGAGTTCCGAGGACTCCTGTGCGAAACCTAGAAGGTCTTGGTACGTGCTCATCTTCCATTTCAGCTTCGTTGACGGGCGTGACTTGGCCGGACTGAAGAGGAGTCATATCGGAGTGGTAGAATTCGTCGGTCCTGTTGACGGGGCCGCGGCGGATAGTGTGCTGACGGATCAATCTGTCCGCCTGGTCTAGGAACTCGTTCTTGGTCTGCGTGGCCCGCGGGACATCGTCTTCGTCGGCAGTGTCGATGGCGGATTCATTATTGAGATCTTGCAAAGGCACGTTTATAGCAGGCGGTGTCGAAAGCAGTCCCTCAGCAGAATTCCGCCGGGATACGGGCGCAGAAGACGACAAGGTGCCGACATCCCTGGCTAATCGGGTTGCCCGCTGCTGGGCCTCAATGCCGGATCTTGTCTTTTCATCATTAGTCTCGACGAGACCGTCATCTACGTATATTTGAGGTGGAGTCCGGGCAGTCTTCCGAATGGCGGGTCGCGGCTTAGGAATGTATGGCTGGCCAAAGGCTCTGTGAATTTCTTCTGACAGCTCTTCGTGGGAAACGTCGGGCCTCAGATGTAGTGGGGTGTTGTGGTCTGGGGAGTCTATATCCTGCAGCGGTTGAGTATCCTCGGGGGAGCGGTTTGAGGATGAGGGCTGGCTGTCTGGCGTGAATCCAACACGCTTCCGACCGGGGGGCATTGGTCCTTCCGAAAGCGAATGTGAGTGGGAAGCCGACTGGCCTGGTGGTGAGCCCGGGGGCTCCATGATTGATCAAGTAGTGGCTACCTCTGATGCAGCTGGGCCGACTATGTCGTTAGTTAGTCTTCTGCTGTCAGACGATTGGCTGATCTAGCAACAACGACGGTGTGTTGGAAGCGAGCGGAAGTAAGTCGTGTAGCGGGCAATCGCAGTTTGGCGAGCCAATGTAGGGGGGGGGGGGGGGGGATGACGAGGTAAACTGTGATGCCGCCGATAAGGCGTTGATGAACAGCCAGCCACGGGGCTACGCAGGGATGATAAGAGAGCGGAACGAGCGGCGGTTGCGTGGACAGGGCAGTCAGAAGTTTCGCGCGGGCGTGGCGTGGAGGCCCATTTTTGTGTAATCAAAACAAAGAGCCCAGAAGGTTCGGTGTTGTGTGGGCGTCTGCGCAAGAAAGAGCCATGGACGATACAGAGAGCAGATGAATGGCGGAGAGCACACCGGGGGGGCAACGAAGTCAATTCCTGGGTCAGAACTCTACCGTGGCGGGCAGCGGTTGCGTTCCTAGCTCCGTGTATGCTTTTGCACGTATGTATTCTTAGCAGCCAGGGGAACAAAAGAGCCGCATCCTGATTCTTGTCATGGCACCAACATGGTTACACGGGCATCGCGCCCTCCCCTTTGCCTGGGGACCCACGGAAGTCGGATGGAATACGCAGCCAACGACGTCAGACAAGAGCGCTGTCGCTGGATTGGGAAACAGCAACACCAAATTGCTATCACGACATATCCACTTTTCCGATGCGGCCGATGCCTTGGGCGCGCCCAAATAGGCAATTCTTTTCTCAGCATAACCGTCGCCAACGCTAGCGCCGCAGAACCCTTTCAATCAGGGAATCCGAGATAACGACGAGCGGGTATAAACGGGTCTCCCAAGACTCGGACGCGTGCGCCCAATAATCGTTGGATGGCTGCGCACATCGTGGAATTATGGGATCAGCTGGTGGAGCAGCGCGGCTCTGAGCCTCTGAGGGAGGGCGGCTCCTGGCTGGACCGTCGCGGCGTTTCGCACAGTTCGTGGGCCAGCAGCAGGGCCAATGGTCTTAGGCAGATGCAACCTCAACGAGAACTGTCCGCGCTTGGTGTTCGTAGTGCTGATTATCCGCATATGAATCGCGAGGGGTGAGGTGGAAGAGAAGAAGGGACGCGCAGCCCGAAAATGCTTGTTTGCCGCCAAGGTTCCCCCTCTGCGGTGGCTGCTGCATCCCAACAACGCCTCCGGTCAGCCCCTAGCTCAAAAAATTTTGCAACTATTAATTTCACATGCCAAGGACAAGTCCATCGTCAAGTCTCTCACATATGTGCTCGCCTACGTGCCTCCCCAAGCAGCAATGGCCAGTCTGATTTTCTTTCACCTCTCGGACGGCAGCCCGCGATGACTGCAGGCTTCGCCGCAGTAGACCCCTTCCGCTGCCAATTGTAGAGCACCAAGCCCAACACCATGGCCGAGCTTGCCGGGCGATGGATTTACCCATACGTATGCGCTTCACTCCGTGACAGGTGCTTCCAGAAGCCGGAGAGTCTAGCCAGGCCATACTGTGTATCGCGCTGCTGGACGGTTTCCCTGACTACTCTTCCGTGGACCCGGGACACCGACTACCGGTTTCTTGTCTGTCGAGCGCGGTCTCAATACAAGTAGTGAGCTGCTCCAGTACTAATGCGAAGATGAACGTGTTAGGTCCTCCCTCCGCTTCACAAGTCTCTGGCCGGCACGGCGTCCAATAGCCCAGACCCTCTCGGACGAAGCGACGCCCACCATCGGCCCGTCTCCATCTCCAACGGCCTTTGTCTCCACCACCACGTACTCATGCTCGTTGGGGAGCTTAGGTGACTAAGTCGCGTCACATGATTTCTCTTGGCAGGGCTCGGAAGAGGTGGTGCCATGTTCCAATGTTGGATGTGGGGCATGTCTGCTGTGCCTTTTGCTTCTCATTCTCCCCCGCACGCTCTGCGCGGAAGACGTCTGGAGTATGGAGGAGTATCCCGCACCCCAGCTCCGAGGCACCAATGCCTGCCCCACCACGCGATGCACCCTCGTCTCCTTATAAGGCGAATTGATTGATCAGAAACTAACCCCATCACACTAATCACACAGCAGTGTCCCGCAGCGATTCAGACAACAATGCCCAAAATCAACCATGTGAGAGGCCCCCCCCCCTAGCCGGTGAATCGCCCAACCCTGCGTAGCTGACATGCGCAGGTCGTCATCGTGGGCGCTGGCCCCTCCGGCCTCCTGCTAGGTATTATGCTGTCGCGGAATGCTGGCATTAAAGTTACCATCCTCGACGCAGATGTCAAGATCAACGACAACCCCCGTGCTGCCCACTATGCTCCCTCCGCTGTCTACGATTTCAAGCGTGCTGGCGTAATAGACGATGTGCGTGCCCAGGGCTTCTCGCCGAGGGGCGTCTGCTGGAGGTTGAAGGACACAACATTCCTAGCTGGCATGGGCCGTGAACCCGAGCAGTCCGAGTTTGCAATGACCGTTCTGCCATTAGACCGACTGGGGCCGCTTTTTGTTAAGCATTTCGAGAGCATTGAGGGCAATAAGATTCTCTGGGCACACCAGGTTGTTGATGTGGAACAGGATGAAAAGGGTGCAACTGCGATTGTGGAGACATCAGAGGGACAAAAGAAATTTACGGGAGACTACTTGATTGGCGCAGACGGTGCATCAAGTGCGGTCCGTACTGCTCTTTTTGGGAAAGAGTACCCCGGCGAGACTCTTAAGCAACAGATTGTTGCAACTAATGTAGGCACCGCCTATATCGAACATCTAGGGCAAAGCTGATCTTTTAGGTCTATCTACCTTTTGATGAGCGCTTTGGCTACTGGGACTCTAACTTCATCGTCCACCCCACCGACTGGTACATGGCTGCTAAAATCACGACCGACGGTCTATGGAGAGTAACATACGGTGACGATGAGGGACTTAGCCGGGAGGAGCTCATTCGGCGCCAACCCAAGCGTTACGAGGAGATCCTTCCCGGCAACCCCAAGCCTGGCGATTACAAATTGGCCAGCATGAGCCCGTATAAACTGCAACAGAGGTGTGCTCCAAGTTTCAGGGTCGGCAAGATCTTGTTGGTTGCTGATGCAGCGCATTTGTGCAATCCTTTGTAAGTCAGCCGCTCCCACCCGGTTTTATCACGCTGAAACGTGCCAGCGGTGGACTGGGTCTCACAGGAGGTTTCGCCGATGTTGGATCCCTATACGATTGCCTTATTGGCATCCACGAAGACGAGCTGGATGAGGATATCCTAGATAAGTACAGCGAGATCCGCATAAAGATCTGGAGAGAGATGATTGATCCCATGTCGAGGGCCAACTTCCACCGACTCTGGGATGACGAGAAGATCAAGGAACGCGAGGAGTTCTTCGCCATGTGCGAAAAGGCAAGCAACGACCCGCTGTTTGGGAAGTCGGTTGCGGAGGGCGTGCACGCTGTAAGACATGATTTTACAAAGTACTATAAGAGTAGGAGCACAGCCCCAGCGTTGAATGGTGCGCAAGGGTAGACAGGAGTCAAATTTTTTTTTTTTTTTCTTCTAATTAAAATGAATATCACGCCTTACGCGGTTCCTTTTCGGATATACCGCAATTTGATAGCAGTTCGCAACTTGCCTTACGGGCTCAATTTTCTCCGCTACCTTTTCCGAAGTCATGACTATTTGAATAAGAAAGATAGTTGCGGTACTAGAATTCCCATGTAAAACACATATATCACTACCGTGGGCACTTCGTCCACGGGGCAATTCTATGCCTCTTCATATTTGCTCATCTCTTTACACCCCATACGGCCTCCCCACAACCTCCTTCCCTACCGTCTCGATCAGGTCCCTGTGTTTCTCACTTCTTACTTTTATCTTAACCTCAAAAGGCGCCCATCTATGCTCTCCGACTTGCAAATTCATCGTGTCGATTGGCTTGTCTGGATTTTCTTCGAAGTCAAAACAATATAAGAGACGGGCGGCAGCTAGCCAGACGTTGGTGTCGCCGACGTGGTATCCCGTACACACTCTCCTTCCTACGCATCTCATTAGCACATATCAAAGATATTAACCAGTAACTTCAGGGATCGGGGGCCGGTCATGACGGGAACAAACGATAGCTTCGAGAAACGCACCAGCGCCAAAACTCCAATGCCCATTCAAAGGATCCTCCAGCGTCTTCGGATCGACACCCTGTATCTCTGGATCTAGCCAACGCTCCGGCCAAAATCTTAAAGGATCTCTATACTCCTTTTCACTTAGTGCAATACCCCAATTATTCCACGTGAAAATAGTATTCGCGGGGAACCTGTATCCCTCATACTCATCATCCTTAATCAGCATATGCGGCACGCCAATCTCAGCAAACGGTCTCCAACGAAAGCCCTCTTTGGCTACAGCAGACATATACGGCATTTTAGACCTATCCGCAAACTCGGGGAGACGGGCGGCGTAGCCGCAAACCGCATCTAGTTCATCCTGAACCTTCTTCACCCACCTCCGATCCGTCGCCGCGGCCGCAATAATCTGGCCCAGCGTCATCCTACTCGTATCACTCCCCGCCTCCATCAAACTCCCCAACGCAAAAAGCGTCTGCGTAACCCCCAGCTTCTCTGTCTCCTTATCTTCCAAAAACTTCGTCGCGAAACAAGGTGGACATGTCCCGTCTTCCATTCTCCTCTTCAAATCCCTAACTTCCTTTTCGTACACACCCACGACCTTTTCGAATGCGCGCTCGCCCCTCCTGCGCCACCATTTCAGCGGGCCCGGAAGCTTGTCTAGGATGTAAAAAGTATCGACGAGATTCGCACCGGGCTGCATCGCCATAATAAACTCGCGACTCGTATCAAACAGCCGCTCCACATTATCATCGCGGCCCAACACCCTCTTCCCAAACACCACGCTCATAATCACCGAATTCGCATACCGTTGATTGCCCATCCACCAGTGCTCCGGCTGCTTCAGGACTTCCCAGACTAGCTGCTTGGATTCGGTGTCCTGGAAGGGCGCGAAAGTGGACGCGTTGGTGATGTTGAGGATGGCGTGCATGGTTTTGCGGATGGAGCGCCACTGCGGGCCATAGGGCTGGATCACCATGCGGCAGCCGCCCGACATTAGGGTTGAGGTGTAGGGGAAGGCCGGCCGCGAGGAGTAGATCGACGAGCGCTTTTCCAGGAGGTCGTATACGACACGCGAGCTGTTTAGGAAGATCCAGGTGTTGGAGGCGATTTTGATAGTGAACCTATGCCATTCCCGTTAGATTATCATTTTTGACATTATTATTATGAAAATATTTTTTTTTTTTTTTTTTTTTTCTCTTCTGTTTCCTGGGATAAGGGAGGAGCGAGTTGGGAAATGGGAAATATTTTTTTTTTGGGTTGTGCGAAACGTGAGATATGAATGATAGACATACATCTCCCCGTACTCCTCCGCCATCTCTTTCGCCCAAGGCCCTTGATGATACGCTGGCATCTGTAGCATATTGCCCAACAACGGGACGCCCTTGGGACCCGGCGGTAATCTGTACTTCCTTCTCCACCTCACCCCCGCATACCACTTCGCCAACCCCATAACAACAAGTGCTACGAGTATGGTTTGCGTGAACGACAAAAGCGCAGCCATAGCAAGTATATGAACTTAAAATCGTGCGGCTAGTAGCGTACAAGATCAAGATTTCTGGCCGACGTTGAGTTGGAAAGGGAGTGAATTTTTAAGATTGATGGGGTAACGCAGAGGCCAAGGCGGCGGCAATGCGTACCCCAGATAATATCCATCACGGTAAGGCTGTCGTTGGCTCGGGCAGTTCAATTGGCATGCATGCAAGTGTTTTCCTTCCCCAAGTGGGGTAGATTGGGGTCTGCAGAGGTGGGGCAAGTGAAGAATCTAGGATTAGCCTAGCGCCGTACACATGTAGTTTTTGAATGCATATGGCTTGATTGTATCGTGGCTATTTTGTGAGGGGGAGTGTATGATTGATGTTGGCAATGCGGTATGCCTAGTTCAGGTAAGTAGCATCGCACAGGGTTTTTGTATATGCTTGACCACCATTAGTTGGCCCCCATATGCATCGCAAACCTGTAGTTGTGGTGTGTCACCACGGTACTCTTCACCCTTGTCAGAGTCTTTTTATCGCGGTAGGATAGATTGCCTATCGAATAATTATAGTCTTTCCAAAAGCCTTACAAGCGAAGTTGAGGCGTGCGATCCACGGAATATATTTTCACTGGACCTCCCCCTTGTGTTAAATAGTCTGGGGAAAGGAGTTATTATACCTCGTGCGGCTAGAATCCTATTACGTAGTCTAGTGCTTAGGAAGACCTCTAAGTTCCCTCCCGCTTAACCTGAACCTGTCAGTGCCTTGCTCATATAGTTTAATATCAAGGAGTTATCTTGAACAGGTCACAAATCTCTTTGCTCTTTATCGGGGTCCTCATCGCTCCTAAATTGCGTATTTGTGTGACAGATTGTATAGAGCAGTCTTAATGAAAAGTTTGTGCATGTTGAATCTTCGGAAGGAAGGTTCATTACGGAAATCGAGAAGAGCTCCGCGGGACTTTTTCTTCGTTGATCCAACATGGTACATACTAGGATGTAGGGTGGAAGAGACCTGCTACTTTGGGCATAGTGGCAGATATCTGGCTGGTTGGACTACGCCAAAATATTTTCCGCCACTTTGTGGTACTAGAGGCTTTCCTCCAGCCGTATCATTTCCGGATCCTTCGTTGTCTAAAAATCAGCCCAGATTCCTTCTCGTATTCTTATTTATTCATAACGTTACCAAGCTCACAAACGTGGAGGACCAGGCGTGCTAAGCTTCCGCTCTTGGCAGATCGGCGGTTTTTGAAGCTCTATCACAAGTCACCTGCCTATTTAGGCTATAAGCTTAAGCTATAAACCTTGTTCCATCACGTCAACACAAGAGGCTCTGCAAGCTTTCCTGGTATTGAAACAATGAATCTGAGGACATTTTAATATTAGTTAGAGTGGTGTCAAAGCATCATTGCCGAGGAAAACGCTGGCAATCAACCTCTCACCGTAATTCTGGAAAAAAGGTAGCTTGACGAGTCTTGCGACATGGTAGGATTTCAACCGGGGAGAAGAACCGGGTGACAACATAAGCGGCGTACTACTATCGTTTATGCGCAGCCCTGCAATCTACGTATCGATTGATAAACGTTTCACCAATAAGATCCATTTGTCCACAACAGAAACACTAGGGAGCTGCTCAATTGAGCTCTAATCAATCATCCCGCAACCCGGTTTGTGTCCCACAGTAGCTAAGTCCATAAGGCGGGGGAAAGGTTCCACTGGAGCCGGATCTTCCAAGTACCGCCGAGACAGAAGGTATAAAAGCCCAGAGCTGCGCCCAGGAAAAAAGCGTCAGCCACCCGCCTTCGCACTTCCTTGAGTCAGACAAGCTTCGCAATGGCGTTCCTCTCATACCTCGCAGCTTTTCTCACGTTTACCTCGATCGGGGTGGCACGCAAGCCAACCCTGGAAGAGCGCGGCATACCTAAGGATCCTACTGGTGTTATGACCATCACATCCCCACAAGGCGCTGAAATTCGATTCAAGCAGCCTGGAAAGCAAGGTGTCTGTGAGACAGCGGAGGGTGTTGACGATTATGCTGGATACATCAGCCTGGACGAGAAGACCAACATGTTTTTCTGGTTCTTTGAGGCACGGGAAAATCCGACCGAGAAGCCGGTACACCTACCACAGCTTCGGATCAATCTCCCGCTAATTCGTTCTAGTTGACATTGTGGTTGAATGGTGGCCCTGGAAGCGATTCGCTCATTGGCTTGTTCCAAGAACACGGCCCGTGCAACATCACGGAAGACCTGAAAACGCAATGGAATCCCTACTCGTGGAATGAGGTTTCGAACATGCTATACCTTTCTCAGCCAGTGGGTGTCGGTTTCTCTTACGAAACCACAAGAGAGGATGCAGATGGTCGATACTCCCTCGTGGATCCGGATAGAGCGAATACTACAGATGCCGCTGCTGTCGGTGCCTGGCATATCCTGCAAGCATTCCTGGAGCTATCTCCACAGCTAGATCCAGATATTACAAACTTCACATTTAACCTGTGGACAGAGAGGTATGTTGTGTGAGCTTGGGTGTGAGGATTTGACTCTAACGGAACTACAGCTACGGCGGTCACTACGGGCCAGGATTTTACAATTACTTCTACCAACAAAATGAGGCTATCCGAAACGGCTCCGTACCCGGGGTAGAGCTTCAAATGGACACGCTTGGCATAATCAACGGCCTTATCGATGAGGACATCCAAGCGCCCTACTATCCGGAGTTCGCCGTCAATAACACGTACGGCATCAAATCTATCAATGACACAATTTATACCTTCATGAAGCAAGCCTACTACATGCCTGAAGGCTGCCACGACCAAATTGGTTACTGCAAACAATCCGACCGCTCCACCGAGAGCGGTCAATTGACATGCTCCCAAGCGACTAACCTATGCCGAAGCCTCGTCGAAGAGCCCTACTACGCATTTGGCGGGCGCGGCGTCTATGATATCCGCCACCCCTATGATGACCCAACGCCGCCTGACTATTTTGTGGATTTCCTCAATCTGGCAAGCACGCAGGAAGCCGTCGGCGTGAACATCAACTACACTTCGACAAACGCTCGAAATGTATCGCGAGGCTTCGCCAGCACGGGCGACTTCGTCTGGCCTAACTTCATTGAAGACCTAGAAGAAATTCTCGAGTACGGCGTCCGCGTTGCCCTCCTCTACGGCGATGCAGACTACATTTGCAACTGGTTCGGCGGCGAGGCTGCCTCTCTCGCCATAAACTACACCGACACAGAAGCTTTCCGTGCCGCTGGGTATACGCCTTTCCTCGTGGGTGGCGTCGAGTACGGAGAGGTGCGCGAATATGGCAATTTCTCGTTCGTGAGGATCTATGAGGCTGGCCATGAAGTTCCGTATTACCAGCCCGAGGCAAGTCTAGAGCACTTTAGGAGAGTTCTGAATCATGTTGTTATTGCGGATGGAAGCAAAGTCGTGACGGATACGTATGGGACGAATGGCAGTGCAAAGGCCACGCATACAGAACCTTTTGTCCCACTGCCGCCTACGAGTACGCCGACTCAGACGTACGGGGCGAGGAGAGTAAGGTGGTAGTAGGATAAGTGTCGACATGAAAATTGAGGACCCTAGCTGCAGGTTAATGGAATCGGGCAGATGTAGATTGCAGATCCATCTAATCGTAAATGACTAATGATACTCTACTCAACACTTCCTCGCTGTTATATCTGGACAATTTAATGCTATGAGAACTTCTACTTTCTGCGCTTGTGAGAACCGAGGTCTTACTAGGGCTTCGCTACGAGGAGATGTCTTTGTTTCAGGGGTTGGTTGCACACACAACTAGAGTCCAATTAATATTCCAGGTAAGCATACGTTGCAAATTGAGCCGCTGAAAGCATCAAAATATGTTACGTTCTATAAAACCCAGTATGTGGTCGCCGCCAAAGAGAACACATGGAAAAAAGAAGACAAAAACAATGCCTCTCCTCCCCACCGCATCTGCTCTCCCACGGCACGCAAGGTTATATTAATGTGCCTCGGTCATCGATGCCCAATAATCTCAGAATACCTCTCCGGTCAATTATAAATCTGCAATTTATCAGATAAACGCATCAACCCACTATGTAGCAGCGGGAGGGGTAGAACCTAATTTTAATACAATGTACCCCCGAACTAATGCCTAGACTTAGAGGATCAATCGCAACAGGGTCTCACTCAAGCCGCCGGCTCACTACTTTATCTTGCGGATCATGATAATAGTTATCGACTTTAAGTCTGCCAGGTCACTGCTTAAGCTCGCTGACCTGCCGATCTACTGCTTATGCGGTAGGAGCGGCTCAAAGTGATCGGGACCAACAAAATTATTATTGATTTTGCTAAATTCCCGCTGCTAGATCGATTCTGAGCATCCATTTGCGCACGCGTGCACTCTCCACGCTTTCCCGACCCCTTAGCCGCCATAGAACTCCTTTCACGAACGGTGGTATGCGAAATAGCGAAAATAAAGAACACCTTCGAAGTAGGAGACCGCTCCTATAGTCCTTATAAACGCACACACCTCGTGGTTCCCTTCTCTCCTAACCGCCTCCGATTCCCTCGCCCAGCAGCCGTTTTGAACACCCACTTATAAATTCTTGCGAGTAAAGTTCGGTCCCATATTAGGAACTTAGATGGTCCTACAGTCACATTATTATTTACCCGCGGATAGTAGAATCAATCATGCCATTTCTACAGGTTTATCTGAGTTGCCTAGATTATAGCACTACAGTGGAAAAGATTAAGGACAAGGTGATCCCCAAACACGGCCCGCCCAAGGTCGAGATCTTCGCAGAGCATTGAGAAGTTATTGCAACCTTTAGTAAAGCAAGAATCGCAGCTGAGGCTCATAGGCACGTTACGAATACTCAGTGATTTGGCCGGGATCTGCGCATCGAACCAGTTGAGGGTCCCAAATTTGACCCAACTTGACCACCGGCCAGCCCCGCAAATGCCAACCAACAAGCAGGGAAGCTAACCGCAGCAACCCGTGTGAATTGAATGTGTGCTCTGTGACCTTATGAGAAGTGCACTGACAGCCGCATTTAGGTCCCCCGACAAGCTCCAAGACCATGAACAGCTTTCAGCATTAGGGTCCAACTCCAGATTGTTTTCAGCTAAATCGTAGGTGGGATCGTGACATAACCTTTTTCGGGTCTTACTAATTACCCCCAAGCTGCGAATTAAGGAGCCTCCAGTCCCCAGCGGAAGGATGGTCCGAACTCCTAGGCTAGGTGGCCTACGCCAAGTGGGTTCTAGACGAAGCGTACGATGAATTATGAAAAAAAAGAAAAAATTTTTTTTTAAAAGATTTTACTAATATCTTCTAAGTAAATTGGGGACATTCCGGTTCTAAGCCCAAGCTTGCTTCGAACCTGCAGTCTAAGGGCCCTACTTTGAATGTATTCTCGACAAAGCATAAGTAGAATCATAATATAGGCTTCTAGGGTCTTGCTGATATTTCCTAAGGAACCTGAGACCTCCCGACCCTCGGTGTTACAATGCGGCGAGCATTCAGCCAACAGCACCTACACCGAGTGTGTTTCAAGGTATAAAGTATCGGAGCAGATGAGGAAAAACTGTGTTGGTCCATATCTATAGAAGATCAGGGCTATTTACACTGTCTGTCCTAGTATCACATGATATCAGGACCGGTCCTTAATAGGGATCGTGCCATACGTACAACATTACACAATCGCATTATCTTTTTCAGGTACCAAGCCCGTTCAGGGATGCGAATAGGAAACTGTACTACTTCATCACTCCTTTGAGGCGTCACTATTATGTGCATTTTTAGTTCTCATATAAAATCGCATGGCTCAATATATAAATCAAAGAGGTCCGTTTGGAGAAATAAGTTACTGGTTTCTAGATGTTTGACCTCGAAATTACATATCGTGTTGCTAAACGGTCTTTGCGACTACTCGATTCAGCCTATAGCTCTGTGTACCTTGAGATGTATCGAAATGGAATGGCAATGAGACCTCCAATAAAATACACGCACGATGACGTACTCGAAGGCACTATATTCTTCCACACCAGTTGCTTCAGCCACTGATTCATGGCCTGTAGTCTATGCATATAGGAAAAAGACTAGTAGAACATGCTATTCCACGGCGAAAGACATTGTCTAGAGTATGGAAAGGCTTTGAGAATGATCTTGATGTTCAGATTCGGATGAGGATCGAATTGTTGCTGCGCGCGTGTTCCCTCCGCTCCCGTTGTTACGCCAGTGTTCCGTATCCTGTTCCACAGAGTGAGGGTCTTCACACAATCAGTCGGCCTAATATTCCGATCGAAAGTATCCTTTTCGAGAAATTGATGGACATCTCTGACATTCATGACAAATCCATTTTATCAGAAGAATGTCCTTGTGACACCTTTTGCGAATATAGATTCAACGACTCTTCGATAGTACCTCGGCGTTTCAGCAGGTACTCCTCTATCTTTGGGTATTCTCCCTCCTTGTTGCGCCGCTCAACTTGAACTCGTTAATACTCCTGCTGCATGGCGTCCGGCACTTTACCCTTCTGGAGCTAGCTCTGGTCTAGTGAAATCACCTCCTAGTGTTTATTTCCGTCTCTTCGGTGCAACCAGTGCTCCCCCCAATGGCCATCCTGTTCCACCACGACGAATAACCCCTTCTATGCTCAATGCTCTTTTTGAGCGGTTGCTAGAGAAGCGCCGGACTATTTCGAGACGAAATGATTGTCTTATACGATGAGTTCAAGATTCTTATTGGTGCTACCACTATAAGCCATACTCTGGCAAACGCAGGCTGGACAAAGAAAGTTATCCGCTATGTGGCTCAGCAACAGAACAAAGATCTACGGGACTTCTACTTGCCTAATCCCTCTGAGTTCGGGTCATACCCTCTCGTATTTGTGGATGAGTCCGGGTGCGACAAGCGGATCGGCTTCAGGCGAACTAGCTGGTCCCCTCTCGGTGTCACGCCCGTTCAAGTAGCTAAGTTTCGTCGCGACGGTAGATATTAGATTTTGCCCGCCTATGCTCAAGAGGGTGTACTTAATTTACGAGTGTTCCAGGGAACAACTGACAGTGCCATGTACGAAGACTTCATTAAGCAGACCCTTCAGCTCTGCCAACCATTCCCCAAACATCACTTTGTCCTTGCGATGGACAACGCCTCCTTTCACCACACGGATCGAATCAAATAGATGTGTAATGACGCGGGCGTGAAGCTATCTTACCTTTCACCGTATTCGCCAGACTTTAATTCCATCGAGGAGTTCTTCGGCGAACTGAAGGGTTCATGAGGAGTTTGAGAGTGATCCACAACAAAAGTTTGGTACATTCCTTGAATGGTGCCTTGCCGTTGTAGGCGCAAAGGATGAGAGTGCGAGAGGTCACTTTAGTCATGCTGCTATATACTATTGATCTTGTAGTGGTTGATCACATCGATTCTTCCGACGCCTGCTCAAGCGTGCGCCATGAAGTAAACATGTACCTAGCGAGCCGTTCAAATAACATCTTCACTATTTTGCCATCATAAGGCAATTTGTACCACTTTGCCTAGCTTTCAATGTCCCTGATGAACCGTCGGGCAACTCCTCTCTTAATGCCATTCTTAATGAAGAAGGTAGGGTTTTAATCCTGATGTACCTGTTCAAGGTCCAATCCATCTTGCAGCGCGACGTCGCATGCTCTACGAATCTCTTCCTTCAACATGTCGTTATCAACCTTCGATTGCTGCCATTCGCTATACACTCGCACGGTTCGTTCTTGCGAACTTGGAATTTCGAGACAAGTAGTGCTTAGAGGGCATGTTATAGGTGTTGATGTCGCATCTATGGCGTTCGCTGAGGGTGATTAGTGAGGTGGAGATAAGATATTGGTAACGGTAATGGGGGGTAGTTCGGTGTGGATGTTGTGCTCCTGCTTTCAGCCTGCTGCTCCTACCATTGACGCTCTTCTAGCATCAACGGCTTACGGATCTCCTGAGATATGTCGTCATGGTCTCTTAGAAGGTTGCCTTGCTCTACGAATTCGACCAGTGCCTTGAGATGATGCGTTCTGAGTTCATAGTGCGTTTTGCCGAAGGAGTCGCGCCAGCAATGAGGTCCCAGGTCGCATATGGGCCTGGACATCGCATCAAGGCATACACTTTGCACCAAATAGAAAAGCTTCTAGTAGCTTCCTATTTAGCATCGAGTTGTGTAGCCCGGTCATTAAGCATCCTCTGTGTGGCTGAAGCGCCACGCTTATTTCCTCGTTGCGCGGGGCTAGCACCTGGGCTAGCAGCGAGGTGCGAGCACGTAATTGAAGCATAGATCCACTCGGAGCTTCCTACCAGATCGGAGCCGCTCACCCTATTCCTCGAATTGTTTCGCTGTAATGGGCCAATCGATGTCTAGCTCGTCAAAGCGCTTGGTCGGCACATCCTCCCCGTAGCTATTATGCTCGTCCCACTTATCGAGCTGAAGGAATTGGAGCCTGTCTGTGTCGTGTTGTGCCTGGAGATAGGCAGCGTCCCTCGTTCGGTCCGACAGACCGCGGTGGGTGACTCGTGGTGTCTATGAGGTGTTAAGCAGCGATGTGCCTACGAACTGCGTTCCATTAAGGCCGCCTAGCTCTGGGGAGGGCTGAAGGTAAACTCTTGGTGGAAAGAGAAAGGACTCGTCATCACGTCCGTATATCTTACAGCATGAGGATGAGGACGCCAAGTCAAGTGTGTACTCACGAATGACTTCAATGTGGAGAACGAGAGGGCCCTGAGGCTGCAGCGGGGATATAGAGGCTTACGAATAGTTGGCGAAGGGGAAAATATGGGGGGAAGCGGAATTTGGGGAGGGCCAAAACCGCCCCGACTTTAGGGGCTGCTGCTAGCAACCGCCCATAGCTTGCACCTTAAAAAAAGCCTCCAATCAGTAGCTCGCTTTACTCGCCAACCGTAATTACAGCAGCGAAGACCAACAATTCAGAGGTCGAAATCATCAATTTCGGAGGCTTCGCAAATGTGAGGAGACTTGGCGCGGGCTGCACTTAAAGGAGAATAGATAGCATTTGCCGTCACATGGAAGCAGGGTAGAGTTTGCTAATCGCTTCGCACCGTTAGCAGCGCAACTCTAACTCGAAGTACGTGATCTAAGCATTCAGCCTGGACTCACGTTAATGAATACCGTCCAGCAAAATCATAGTAGCGCCGCTTGATGCAATGACGCGGCAAAGAAATCATTCATACGAAGAGCTGTGTATTAATGCTGATGAAACTCAGCTCTCTGAAGGCGTTTGGTCGTAAAATGGTCACATGATATGCGCACGTGGTATACCTTAGCATTCTTCTTTCTGCCATGACTTTGTACGATCATTACGATCAAAATTGCATTCGATGTAAGCGGCTCCTAATATCTGTAGTGGAGCATCCGCAGTAGACGTGTATTATCAGCAAATGGCTGCATTGCACTTTTGCCAAGGCTAGTAGACACGCAGCAATGTTCTGCGCGTAGCGGTTCAGCTTTCAGCCTTGTATGCCCATAACTTGTCGACATGACGATCAAATGCAGGCCAGGTCTTCTAAGCGTCTCATGCCACCACTCAAGTCCATCACCAGGTCGATAGATGTAGCATGAGCGGAACCTCCACACCGATGCATCCTGCCGCAGTCAAACCGCAGTTACCCATTATCCTTTCAAGCCTCACGAAGATACCTGACAATGCGTCTATTGGAGCGTCAGAGTGATGGCGGCTTCCGCCTGACTGACGATATTCTCGATAAAGATATCTCTCGATACCCATATGCCATCCTCTCGCATAGGTGGGGACAAGCGAGTGAGGAGGTTACATTCGAAGACATGATACATGGATCAGGCCGAGAGAAAGCTGGTTACGAGAAGATCAGATTCTGTGGAGAACAGGCCGCTATGGATGGCCTGAAATACTTCTGGGTTGACAGTTGTTGCATTAGGAAATCGAGCGATGCCGAGCTTTCTGAAGCGATCAACTCTATGTACCGCTGGTACAGCCGTGCGGCAAGATGCTATGCATATATGTCAGATGTCTGTACGACTAAGCGGAGTAGAGGAGATATGGATGCGCAGAGTACGTGGGAATCTGCTTTCCGGGCTAGTGAATGGTTTTTGCGCGGTTGGACTCTCCAAGAGCTGCTTGCTCCTGGCTTGGTCGAATTTTTCTCGAGGGAGCGCAAACGGCTCGGTGACAAGATATCTCTAAGCCAAACGATCCATGAGATCACGGGCATCGCTATTCCAGCACTCCATGGCATATGTTTGTCTCAGTTCAGCGTTGAGGAGCGGTTCAAGTGGGCTCAAAATCGCCGTACAACTCGTGAGGAAGACTGGGCTTACTCTCTACTGGGCATTTTTGGTACCTCGATGCCGCTTATATACGGTGAAGGGAGAGACAGATCAATTGGTCGGCTTAGAAAAGAGATTAACGAGGCATCAGTCAGTCACAGTAAGGATAAACGTATGCGCCCAGCCAACCTTGTGTTATTCGCTTTATTTATATCGCTAATGTCTTGCCCAGTTGGCTCCCTGAAAATATCGCAGAAACCACTCTTCATCGTCCCCTTCCGACGCGACCCCGACTTCGTCGACCGCGGCGACCTTCTTTCACAGATTAACAAACGATGTTCACAACCGGCTGGCCGCGCAGCACTTGTTGGACTGGGAGGAGTGGGAAAATCTCAGCTCGCAATCGAATATGCCTACCGCACCCGAGACCGATTACCGCTAATATGGGTGTTCTGGGTGTACGCAGGGACACGAGCGCGGTTCGAAGAGGGCTACCGTAGAATAGCTGAAGTGACGAGAATGGATGGCTGGAACAATAAGAAAGTGGATATTCTACGGCTCGTCCATATCTGGCTTTCTGATGAGTCGAACGGGTTGTGGATAATGATTGTCGATAACGCTGATGATTCAGGAGTCTTCTCCTCACCACTCGACTCCGGCCGACTAGATCAAGCAACTGTGGTACTCTCAGACTTCCTCCCGCAGTCGCCGAATGGGTCGATTCTTTTTACCTCACGAAGCCGAGAAGCAGCCTTTCGACTGACTGGAAGCTATAGGGACATCGTGAAAGTCGATCGAATGGATCGAGAGCATGCTCTGGCTTTAGTCAGAAAGAAGATTCTGGGGGGCTATGAGCAGGATGATGCAGTGGCATTGATTGAAGCGCTAGACTATATGCCTCTTGCCATCACACAGGCAGCCGCTTATATTAATCAGAGAGCACCGAGAGCGACTGTGGCTAAATATGTGCACAAACTCGGCCAAGGCGGTCGAGATCGAGCAAAGCTACTGGATTTAGACATCGGCGACATGCGTAGGGATGGCAAAGCGTCGAATTCGATCATGGTCACCTGGCAGATTTCATTCGAGTACATCCGCAGAGCGAGACCTTCGGCAATACGTCTGCTATCGCTGATGAGTCTGTTCGATCGACAGGGAATTCCTGAGTCTCTGCTAAGTGGCCGCTATGGAGAAGTAGACGATGACCAGTCAGATTTTGAGGATGATTTAAACATGCTGTTAAATTTCTCTTTGGCTTCAACTGATTTAAGCGGAAGCCAGGTTGAGATGCATCGACTGGTGCAGTTATCGACGAAGAGATGGCTGGAGTTAAACAAAGAGCTAGAAGCATGGAAAGAGAAGTATCTAACGCTCATGGATGAAAGCTACCCGGTGGGGCGGTACGAGAACTGGACGGTGTGTCAAGCATTGTTTCCGCATGCTCAAGCTGTAGTAGACGCCAGACCAATTAATGATAGGCTAGAGGCTTGGGCATCGACACTTTTTAAGGCTGCATGGTATGCAAGTGAAATGGGAAATTACCAGGCTGCTTGGGAAATGGGTATTAGCGCCTTAGAGGCAAGGAAGGTTACTTTGGGAGAAGAGCATCCAGATACACTGAACAGTCTCAATAGTATTGGGCTAGTGTTGGTTTGGCAAGGCAAGTTCAAAGAGGCCGAGGCAATGCATCAGCGAGCACTGCAAGCAAACAAAAGGGTGCTTGGCGACGACCATCCTTCCACGCTGACCAGCATAGCCAACCTCGCGTCAACGTACAGGAATCAGGGGCGATGGAAGGAGGCGGAAGAGCTATTTGTGCAAGTGATAGAGATCAGCAAGAGGGTGCTTGGCGCCGACCATCCAGACACCCTAACTAGCATGGCCAACCTAGCGTCGACGTACAGGAATCAAGGGCGATGGAAGGAGGCTGAAGAGCTGGAGGTGCAAGTAATGGAGATGAGTAAGAGGGTGCTTGGCGACGACCACCCACACACGCTGATTAGCATGGCCAACCTGGCGTCGACGTACAGGAATCAAGGGCGATGGAAGGAGGCTGAAGAACTAGAGGTGCAAGTAATGGAGGCGAGTAAGAGGGTGCTTAGCGACGACCATCCACACACGCTGACCAGCATGGCCAACCTAGCGTCGACGTACAGGAATCAAGGGCGATGGAAGGAGGCGGAAGAGCTAGAGGTGCAAGT
>ML986775.1:77234-93136 GCA_010094045.1 Lojkania enalia
AGAAGGCTTAGGATTGTATACAATCTATTGTTAACCATTACTAGTAACCGATTAATTAGTAGATCGGTGATATAGTCTACCTAAATACTAAAAACCTTACGGTCTAGAAACTAAGCTGAAAGCTATCCAATTAATAGGAGGGCCCTTTTAAAGTACTAGAATAGGTTAGAAACTTATACCGTTTACAGCTACCTCTAGGGTTGAGAATATATAATATCTTCGCACCAAACCTACTGTATAAGAACCCCTAGGACCCTCTACTAGGGTAAGAAGCTCCGAAACCACCTGCTATCGCTATTAAGGGGGTAGAAGAGTAGGAGGTTGAGGAAATACTAGCTAGTAAGCTGTATTATAAGACCCTTAAATACCGTATAAAATGGGTAGAATATAATCCTAACCCGGTCTAGTATAAAGCCTTAAATTTTATAGGTTTACTTTACAAGCTAAAAGCTTTTTATAATAAGTATCCGAATTAGCTAGAACCCCTAAAAGCCCTAACTAAATAGATTAAGGTATATAAGAATGGTATAGAGAATATAGATTACCTGGTAGATAATAACGTATAAGAGTTAAGTAGTAGATTAAAAAACTAAAGTATAGGCCCGAAATTACTCCTCTATAGAATCTAGAGGGTCTAACAGTAGGCTGTTAGATACCTCCCTAGTCCTCTCCTCCTCTACTCTTCTTCCTCTTCTTTCCCTCCGGACTCCCCCTAAACCTCTTCTACCTTATCCTTAGCCGCCTAAAAGCGCCGCAATATCAGCCTAAAGGCTAGATACTAGAGCCTCTAAGGCTGAAACCCGACGGAGTAATTTAGTACCCTAGTAGAATAAAGCTACTTAGATACTAGCTATAGGAAGGCTATCTTCCTAACTTTTTATAATCTAGGCTATAAGCACTAGACTATAAGTAGATTCTAAAACAGCCTTAAAGGCTACCTTTTTATCCTCCTTATCCCCTGCGTATCAGGCTACTACCTATAGTTTAAGATAGCCCCGGAGGACTAGAAACTCCTCCTTATAGTAGGAGGGGATCTATAAGTACGTTAATAGTAAGTACTCTACTAGTATTAAATACGATTTGTACGGGGTTGTACTTTTTATTTTATGAGGTGTAATACTCGCATTTTTTTAATCTTAGAGACTGAAAGAAAAATATTATATACTGCCCGCAGGCGAGTATATATATAGCCTGAAAGTAGATAACCTAGAAGGCCTCTAAAGAAACTTTAGAAGGCGGGTAGAGTAGTATATTAATTAATTTTTTCTATAAGGCGTTAGTAATACTTTAATAATTAATAGTTCTAGGGACGCGCAATAATACGTATAGAGTAGAAGTTATTATTTAGTTAAGGAAGCTTAGTTAATAGCGACCTAGTAATATACTAAGGCTAGTAAACGCTCGTTGCTATACGCGACGAAATTGCAATATTAATAAACTATTATAATAGTAGTTACTAGCCGATATATAGGTCAATTATACTTACCGCGAAAACTTTACTTAATATTACGTTAATAAACGCATCTCTATAGGTAACCGCGCGTATTAGCTCTTACTAATAAATACCTCCTCGAAGAAATTTCTTTATACTAGAACCCATCCGTAATAGCCCCGATTCCCTCCCAAACTAGTATAGATAGAGACTATCAGCCTACGAGGAGGGGGGTAGTATAATAATGCAAAGAAATCGTTCCACGAAAAGCTTTATATACAACCTTATCCTAAAGCTTTTCGCTTATCTTATCCTACCCCCAATTCTACCTCTTTTCCCTTCCGTATATAGTTGCATACTCCCTTATAAGTAGCTTAGTAGTTCTTCTATATCCTTTCGTATAAGGCCTATAGGTGTTAATAGAATTTCTAGGTCCCTGAACCCCCACACACTCCCATATGCCTCTAAGTGGATTCGTGCCGTATTCGGACCTATTATCTTGCCTGCGCCATTACAAAGATAGTAGTATATTATCTTTACTTTCGTTTTAATTTAATATAATTTCCGAGATTAGTAAAAAGTTTAAACTAGTAGAAAATAGGGCTTTAAATAGAGTAGGATAGGATATTAACCTCTTCTCTTAATTCTAAATTATATTACTTTATTAATAAATTTATATATTAGATCTTCTATCTTCTATTTTAATAGCTATTTCTTACTAATATATATCTATTTAGTTAGTTTAGATCTTTCTTCGTCCGTAGACCTAGACCTTTTAAGAGTACTCCTAAAATTAATATAGTAGACATTTTTAAAATAAAACTAGAGCTTTTATAATAATATAAATAACTTTTTATAATTAAACTTATTTAGAAAGTATATTAGTAACTTAGAATTTTTAGAATACTAATTATAGATATAGTCTTTCTATTTAGCTATCTTAGGGGACTACTATATTCGTATTATAGAGGGTAGGGACTTATCGCCTAAATATTTAGGATAGAACCCTAGAGCGGTAAGTATTCTTCTATAAATTAGTAGGTTATACTATATAGAGATTGTTTTAGGCTTATCTAAATAGGCTTAGTAATAAGCGTTTTAATAAACACCCTACTTTAAGCTACTTAAGTGTACTAGGTAACTACTAAATAGATGCTTAGAGCGACCCTACTTTACTTAACTTATCCGGTATTTAATTAAAATATCCGCACCTTATAAATATATTATAGATATATCCGCTGCATATATATTTAAGGTAGTTGATTTTCCTATATATTCCATTCTCTTTATACTACATCTATCCTGCGTCTAATTTAACACTATTATAGCTACGCCTACATAGCCGTTGACTGCACTTGCGTCAGTATATATATAGTGCTTCTTTCTCTATATCGTTGTGCTCTTCGATTGCAGCGTCCTTAGACTCTGTAATACGTGTGGGAGGCGGTGTCTACTATAGTAGGACGACATATTGACAGCGTTTCTCTAGGCGGTGGAGCTGTACGTTGTATTTGTTTGCTAGAGTATTAGAGAGTCGGGCTAGAGGGCTGTTAACCTGGTCGCTCCGTGCGGTGACAATTTTATCGTATAGCGGGCTAGTTCTAATACGCATTATAGCCTCGAGCGCTGTTTACTCGAGTCTCTGTCGTGTCGGGAGTAGGTATACTTCTACATCTACTGCGGCTCTGGCGGTTGTCCTGAAGGCTCCGGTGATGATTTGTACTGTACGTCTCTGGATGGACTAACGCCGCTATAGCGGGCGAAAGAAAACAGGAGGGAGGTAATAGTAAGGTTGCTGCAGTCGTACGTTAATCTCTCTCAATACCCAATCCAGCGGCGAAACCGATTACTAATCGGTTTCGAGGAGGTACCTCACGGAAACCTTCTAAAATAGATTATTTATATACTTCTACTCTACGACTTTCAACCCTCTGTAGTCCTTATACTTCTAAACTTCTATATAGAGAATATCTAAATAAAGCCTTTTAGGTATTCTACTAGCCACTATTCCTCCTTAATTTTAGAGTTCTAATTCTTATCCTACTATTTATATTTATAAATAATACTTAATAATCTCTACTTTTAAGCAACTTAAAATAAACCTAGAATCCAGCGAGCTCGCGGGACTCGGTCGCACTAAATGGTTTTTGAAAGAAGGTAATAGATACTTTATAGTAGACAGCCCAGTCGGGTTATTAGCGTAGCTATTTGAGACGCTGCACGACTGGGTGGATGACTATAAATGGACGGACGACGAAATCCTGACCTAGATCAGTATATACTATTTCTCGCATGCAGGTCCCGCTGCTGCATCTAGCTACATCTACTATACTATCGAGTATGCCGAAACTTCTCCCTTTCCTGTTACGCAGAAGTACTCTAAGGTACCTCTAGGACTTTCTCGGTTTCCGCAAGACCTAATCTTACTGCTTAAGCTGTAGAATTAGACTCTAGGACCGGTCGTATTTGAGAAGGAATATATAAAGGGTAGCTACTTTACGGTATAGGAGAATCCGGATGCTATCGTTGATGATCTGCGCACTATGTTCGGGAAGGGCGGTGGTGCCTATAGTATCGTCACGGGAAATTCTGGGTATAATGCTGCATAATAGTAGATTCGTTGCTGATGCGCGACCAATATCGTCTATCCTCTAGTACTGGAAGGTAAAAAGCAAGTTCTATAGATACATGTCCTAAATCAGAATAATATTGCAAGACTTTTTATATTTGATGTTGAAGCAACTATACTATCTTCTATCCAATTCCCTATCTTCGCGCTTAGCCATACTTAAATAGATGCTTCATCTATCGGGAATGCATCAAGAAACTAGTGCATAAGATTTTACAGGCAAAGCACTATGGCGCGGGAGAAGCTGCTAACAGAGGCGTAAAGGCTTAGCACGTCGTCCATCTAGTTCAGCAGCATGCGTGTGGTGGTGAGTGTTTCGGCGCCGCGAACAGCGGCAAAAAGTATACGACACGACAGAGCCGCCGATCGCAAAGACAACACATCTGGTAGGTTGGATAATATCATCTGTAATAACTTAACAAAAAGTTTTTTAAGTGGATATAAGTGTTATAAAGAGCGCAAGAATGGGAGGAAAGCTAAGGCGAATACTTCCGTACAAGAAAGACGTTGGTGTGGGAGGATATATTTAAACTCTTGCCGGATCGGATGCTAGGCCTCGAACGCGCTGGTACATGCTCACAGCTGACTAATATCTACATGCCCGTGGCCATCACATTATACATAGCACTTCTCCCGCATGTACGATGAGCAGATGTGGACTGAATGAGAGAAATAATGAATTGATTACGTTAGGGATTGCTTGTCTTTGAATTATCAGTCCCCCCAGTCTTAAGCGAAATGTTGAGGATTAACACCCCCTAAGACAATGTTAGAAATACCTACAAGGTAAGCCTCGATAAGTCCCATTTCATTTCCCCACGCAAGGACTTGTTGCTGGCCACCGCTAGGGAGGTTTACTGAAGTTATAGTGTGGCAGTCGAGCTTATATGCCTGTGACGGATCGAGTCTACCCGTTAACGGATCCACCCAACGCGCGCCTTGGATGAATTTGACCCTTTGATCTACCTGCCAAACAGGTGGGGGTCCGCTATTCGGGCCGGCACGGCTTGATTGAAAACTAAGCTATGGTTGTCGGATATTGTTGGTTGGATTCTATACAAGAAGCATGCATTTAGTTCCAATCGCAATAATAAGGAAAACATTGAGGTTGGGATGTGCTGAATTTAAGCGAATTACTGCTTCCTCTAGGACATTCTTCCAGCTGCTAGGTCGGTCTAGCGTTGCCTTTTTGCATTCCACCCAAAGGTAATCTCTTTTCTAGGTTATTAGTTGTGCAGGAGTAAGTTTGACTGTTACAACATCTGGAATATGGGCCTCTATATCGTTAGTAGGTCTTCTGTTGACTTCCGTGTCAACAGCCCATACTAGACCCCCTGGTATATTTGTGGAATCCGGGAAGTACACCCTGCATATTGCTGCCCATAGATTGGTGATAGGACGTTCGTATTAAGCATCTAGACCACCATTAACTATAGCATAGTTGAGATCATTTATCTTCCGAGGCCTCGCGCTCCCCTGCTAGCTGCATCCGTCGCTGCTGGCGGCGCTCCTCACTAGGAGGAATTGGACTGGCAGATCGAGTCGTCGTACCCGATGGATTCGATGTACATAGTAGTGGAGAATGGCTAAACCGCTGCCTCTCGCGATCAAGTCGAAGCGGATCTCCCTCTTATCCTGCTAGAGCTCTCTAAGCCCTAGCCAACCCATCCCCTCAAAGAGTATTAGCAAAACTAGCCATAGATGGTTGTTATCGTTGAGCAGTAGAGCCGGGATTGTAATGTGTGGGAAAGGTTGAGTAAAAGATTTATTATGGGAGAAGAAAGCGGATTTCAATAGAAAAAACGCGTTTTCTAAGCTAGTAGCGGAGCTTACTGTATTTATTTTAGGATTAGCGCCAGCACCACCGTAGAGATAGGAATAGCTTAAAACACCCAGCTTTAGGGCTTCAGTTGCCACAGCGGTTACAGTTGATCTGGATCATTAGCTGTGCGTCCTCTACTATCAACCGGCCTGGAGTGTGACCTCCAGCGCTAACTACTAAAACAGCGCGTCATCAGTTGCTCCTATTGGTCATAAAAGAGATGGCTACAAATATGGTAGGCAACCAGTCCACTCTAAAACCCGCTTAGTGCCTTTACTTCACGCTTAGACTTCGTCCTCTTTTTGACTTTTACCCACCTTCGTCCCTTATTTCGGCATCTTTGTTCGTTTTATCGCTTCAGTATGGCTCGTCCTTGCCCTCATCCTCTTGCCTTGTTTTCCCTCCGTCCCTATCATAAAAACGAACGAGCCGAACGTCTTGTCGCCCATTCGAACAATAGCCACAATGTTTCAACATTATCCGATAGTACACTAGCTCTCGACGTCGGTTTCCATCTACACGGAAAATCGTCCAAAACTCTTGTAACACTAGGGCGAGGTGTTGATACTGACATCTACTTGGAAGGATCTGGCGTCTCAAGGGTCCAATGCTCATTCGAAATCGATTTAGATACCGGCGTCGTTATGCTTTACGACAGGTCGTTTCCTAGCTCGACTCAAGTCTTTGGTGAAAATGCCACGCCGTTCCAGCGTGAACGCGACCAGCGTAAAGTCCTCGTGCAGAAGGACCTCAACGCAATAATTGGAATGGGTGGTGAGCGGCGTGACCTAGTTCAATTCGAATTAGAATGGCATCAAGATCCTACACAAACGGCGAAGGCCATTAAGGATTACGACGCCCTACCCTGCGGTCGAGTGGAGAACCCACGCCTCGCTCGAACTGTGGACGAGGCGCAAACCGACCTGCCATCTCGACGGGAGACCAGACCCCACACGCCAGGACAGCGGCAGCTGAAGATGAGATATTTGACAGTGGGACCTAAGCTTGGATCCGGGCAGTTTGGAACCGTACACAAAGCCATCGATGTGGACTCGGGGAAGTTGATGGCCGTTAAGATACTAGTGCGACCTACGAGAGCGTCAGAGCAAGAAGACTGGAGACAATCATTGTATTATGCTTTAAAGCGCGAAGTCGAGACTCTTTCTGAGATAAGCCACGTAAGTAGGTCTTCTTAAACCACTTATGCTCGTGAAACTGATATCTGTGCTAGCCACACATCGTCGATTATATCACGTCACAAGGCTGAGACGAACCAAAGGTGGAGATATTTATGGGCCTGAAAGAAGGGACCTTGGAAACATTGATCGACAGCGGAGCCGATGCGTCTGCCGTTGCGAACTCCGCCTTCCCACAAATGCTACAGGCGCTTGACTGTATTGCGTGGAAGGGCATCATTCATCGAGGAGTGAAGCCAGAGAACGTCCTCTACGTATCGCTATCGCAGCCGGACAGTCAATATCAGTTCCAGCTGGGAGATTTTGGACTCTGCAACCGTATTATTGACGCTGCAACATTTGCCGGCACCTACCTTTACATGCCCCCCGAGATGCTTCAAGAAGGGGATCAGACACATAAAGTGGACGTTTGGTCACTCTTTGTCACGATGATGTGGATATTGGATGCAGGGGGGTTTCGTCAGAGGTCCAATCGGTTTAAGAGTGTTGCGGAGGTTCAGCGGGCGGTTTTGCCTGCAGCCTCTAACGTGGACTCGGTTTCGGAGATTAGGGAAATGGCGTTCGTCAACCCGGAAGAACGTGCTTCTGCAGCACAGATGCTTGTCGAGTACTTCGACGGAGCAGGACTCAGCACTCCACGGAATCAGGTCCCGGCTCTCACTAGCAGCCCTCCTCCCGTTATCGGCGCCGCCAGAGCCCCGCTCCCAGCCTCTCCCTCTTCGACAACTCGAACTGTACAAACAAAACCTAGAGGTTTTCAAATGAATGCGAATATATTTGCAGCAGCTCAGTACCGTGTCGACAAAACGCGTCACCCTCTTCAAGCAAAACCCTTCCGCCAGCGGGAGATCCGGCCAAAAACCACCTACTAAGGGTTGGATTTTTAGCGAATGCAATGTTAGGTTGTTCCTCTTCATGCTTGTTCTAAGTTTGGGGGGCGAGGAATATTAGTGTGGGAATCGCAAAGGCAGTTTTGGAAAGGTCAAATGTTCAGAAACCCATGGGGCGCAGCGGAGTTCATAGCTACACTCAGTGCCGGTCCTTAAAGAAGGGAAGTTTCTTTCGGCGTTTAATGAGGCTGATCAAGTTGAGGACTTCTCCTGCAAGGCGTCTTGGCTGTGTGGAATTGATTGATTGATTGATTATATCATACTCGGTTCTAGCAGCCTCATCAGCCGCTATGCCAGAAAGCGGAGCAAAGGGCATGTTGCCAACGCGTGCTGGAATTGGCCAGCGACCCCCTCTACTATCCCTGGTCTAGCTCCTATTCATGCCAAGAAATGCCTTGCTTGTATCCTTTGTGTGTGGCTCATTGGCAGCCGCTGCTGCCGTCCATCTTGTGTCCTCATACCTTCAGTCTCACCCCAGGACATCAATCCGACCCTTCCTGGAGTCCTAGCCCCTCCATCTTCGTGCTGAGTTCCTATGTAGCAGTGTGTTGTGTGTGAAGAGGTCAACAAAGTCTTTGAAACGAGGCGTATGGGCGCTTAGGAGGGTTGGGCTTTGGCTGTTGTAGAGTCATCTGCACGAGCTGCCCCATTAGTTGTGGACATACGTGGGCGACCGCTGTCATACCTTGTCCACCTCCTCTGCTTTCTCATCCTCAACACCAGGCTGTTGCGTGTCCGTCCAAGAGAACCCGGGCGGATCGCTCTCTGTCACGCCGAGTCGCGTCTCCGGCGAGATCTCCCGCTCTCTAGAGACTGCTCCGGTAGCTTCGCAGAAGCTCAGGTCTTCCTAGTCTCTGGGGACACCGGCATGCGCACCTGCAGTTGTTTTGGTCGGGGTGATTTTGACTAGGCGACAACGAAGAGCCACAATTTCAGGCACCAAGACGTGGGGGCAGCTAACGATTGGTCGTCGCGCCCCAACAATGCGTGCAGGGCCTGGGTTTCTCCCGACGCGTTGACCGCCGAGCGCTTCAATGTTCGCGCTGCGGCAATATCTTCAAACCGCTGACACCCAATCAAACACACCGAGAAGTGCTGCTCCAAGAAAGGCAGGGAGAGTGGGGCTCGGCCTGGCCGTGGCCGGGCAGGTCGCGGCTAGGAATGATTGTTGTTAGTTTAAGGCTCTGCGTCGAGCTAAGATGAAAGGCTCAGCAGAGCACTTCGCGGTTTCGGTGGAGGACGTCTTCGCAATTTCTCGAGCTGTCACATTTCGCAACATATACGCTATGTAGTTCATTTGCAGCTAAGACGGTTACCTCCTGCCGCTAGACTTCGCCTGCCATTATCTTATCCCAAGATCGAACAAAAGCCCCAAAAATAAAGCTCTTCTCACTTGCAGCCCTGAAACCCTCATCCAATTCAACATATGGATGAAATGGCTGCCCTGGGGTTTGCAGGTTCTCCTCTACTTTTCGCCGGCGTGGTTGTGTGCCATTTGGCTGTGGATTATGGACTTGCGGAAATAGCATCTTCATGGTGTTTATCATGCCCTCGGCGGTCTCTTTTTGCACCAGATCGCCATGTGCTTTTGTCCCTCCTACGGCTGTCTTCGTCTTGTCTTCCTCCCCAGAACCATCGTGTCCCAACCCCTTTGTCATAGTGAATTTCTGTACGTGTGTGCATTAGCTCTAGACTAGAAGCAAACATAGAATATTTACCTAGACGAGAAGGCTTAATAGCAAGTGATGTTGGAGCGTGTGGGAGTTTGTTGAGATTGACATTCAGTGGATATGTAAGTTGATGGGGATGTGAGGCAGAACGAACTTGAGTGCGAGCGGGGTAAGAAGTTAGTGGCGTAGGCGCAGAGTCAGGTGAACTAAGTCTAACTAACGTGTTATATCAGTCATGCGCCAGCCCCAAAAACCACCAAAAATCAGAAAAATCACACCTTAATATTTTAATAACAGCTTAATAATAAATTTTAAAATTATAATTAGCCCTTTATATCTATTTTAAGCCCCCTATTAGATTTATAAACCTATTAACTAAAGATATAATAGGAGCTAAAACTTAATATCTTTATAATAGCTAGGCCTACTACTTAAAACTTTAAAAAGAGTTATAAAATAGATAAAAAAGGTTAACTATAAAATTTTAGAATTTATTACTATACTATTATTAAAATATTAAAATATAATTTTTCTAATTTTTAGTAGTTTTTAGAGCTAGTATATAACTTATAATAATATAAAGAAATCGTTCTATAAAAAGCTTTATATATAACCTTATCTTAAAGCTTTTCGCTTATTTTATCTTACCCCCAGTTCTACCCCTTTTCCCTTCTATATATAGTTGTATACTCTCTTATAAGTAGCTTAGTAGTTCTTCTATATTCTTTCGTATAAGGCTTATAGATGTTAATAGAATTCTTAGGTCCCTAAACCCCTATATACTCCTATATACCTCTAAGTAGATTTATACTATATTTAGACCTATTATCTTACCTATACTATTATATTATATAGAAGAATTTAATACTACTAGTAATAGCCTTTTTAATAATATCGTATTAATTATTTATTTAACTATATCTAAATTTAAGATATACCTAATTTAGTTTAGATTATAATATTTATATACTATTATATTAAATTATTTAGTTACTTAGATAAGATTTTAAAAACCTTCTATTAACTAAAACCTTTAGGTTTAGAACTTCCTATCCTCTATAATTAGGATTGTTTTTAGAAAAGCTATATAGAGTACACCTAGGTAGAAATTTAGAAACTATTAATAACCTATTAGAATCGGAGGTAACTACTAATATCTAACTATAATTTACCTTCTAATTTCTATACTAGAACTAATATACGCGTAAGTTATAGTAAGAGTAAACTTCTATTTACGCGTATAAAATAACTATTACCTTCTATAGGGGGCCTTATAATAGGCGGACCCCTCTCTACAGGGCTTATAATAAAGAACCTATCTAATTTAAAGGAAAATTAGAGTAAACTAACCCTTAAAGAATAAATTATAATTTTATAGGAGGAGATTATACGTTTAATATAATAGAAAACTATTAGTTCTAATTAACCTCTATAAACTACTAAATTAGAACTAATAATATATTAAGAAACTTTTACAACTCCTCTAATAAGAAACTTCTTAGCTACCTCTAAACCCCTTTAAGCCTACCTTACTAAATATATACCTAAGATCGAAAGCCTTATAGATAGTAATAAACCTATATTTAAATAATAGTAAGCTTTAATTCTAGACCAACTTAAGATTAATATAGATTACTATTAGATAGAGTATATATATATAATATTAGTATAGGGATATATCTCTAGTACTACGAAAGAGTATCTAGAGCTAAAATATCTAGTTAAATTAGACTAGTATTAGTTTAAAAATATTAAAGAAATAATTTTACTTCTATAATTATATTTTATTATAGATAATAAAGAAATAGAGGCGTAATAGGCGTTTTAGGTTCTAAGGATAAATAAGGGAGAAGTGTTCTTAACTTTTAAAGCTCGCTTTATTAGTACAACTATTAGAGGATTCGTACCTTAATCTAAATAGTTCTTCTACCTATAGGATAAGATTCTCCCCAGCCTAAAGATACTAAACCTTAACTTTAAGCTTATATAGAAAGACTCTTTTAATACTATAGTCGCCTATTTAACAGCCTATAATATAGAAAGGAGAAGTATTTCTAACCTTTTAAAATAAACTATTAGCCTATAGGTTGCAGCTAAAATAAATTCGGATCGGTACTAGAAGGTTTCTAAGAGTTTATCTAAGGTAACTTATAATCTAATACTACTCTAATCTACCCTAATATTAATACCTTATTCTACTACAATCGCTTCCTAATAATCTAGTAAGACTCTTATACCTAAAAGGTATACAACTCTAGGTAATTACTATAATTATAGTAAACTAAGATACTTTATAAATAAATATATAGTCTTTAAAGTATAAGAAATAGAGGTTAAATAAGAGAAGATTAAGGAAGAAAAGTTTCTAGACGTAAATAAGTACCACCTAGATAATTCTTAGGTAGGAAATAGAAACATTTAAGAAAACTCTCTATCCTAGGCTTAAGTAAATACAACTTATTAAATATCGATTTATCGTATTTATTTAGAAGAAGTACTTCTAAATCTCTACTATTCTATATTTAAAAGGTGTTAGTATACAACTAAACGCCCTTGTTAATATAGGTACTTAAAGCTTCCTATTTCTTAATTCTATAGTAGCTAAATTACTCTCCTAAGCTCTATATATATTAATATAACGCTTACCCTTTAAAATTACTATTAAAGGTTTTTAGGACTAAATTTAAACCTTAGTTAATTAATATATCTACTTATACCTACAAATTAATAAGAGAACTATCTAAAACTACTTATTTATTATTATAGATTTAAGTACTTAGAATTATATTATTAGTATTAAATAGTTATATTATTTTCAACTCTAGCTAGATACGGATAAGAATTGGATTATATAGCCTTTTAAGTATCCTACTACTTATAATCCTTTACCTCCTCTTCTTATATAATTAACTCAGCTAGTACGCAATAAGAAGGTAGAGCTAAATATCTAGTAACACAACATTCTATAGAAAAAGGACTAATATTAGCAGTCCTACAGTCCGACTATCTATTATATTAAGGGTCTACTAAGACTACTAAAACTATATTAGTCTCTTATAGCTTATAGTTTAAATAAGCTTAGAGCTCCTGTATACCTATATAAAATAAAGTCTAAACCCGATCTAAAGAAAGTCTATTCTCCTATTATCGCTCTTATTTTAGCTAATACTTTCTACTTTAATATAAAGAGGAAAGAGAACAAGTTTTTCTCTACGTCTCTATACGAAATTAAGCGGCTAATTAAAGATAAGTAAGCTCTAGAGCTAGAAAATAAGGCTGAAAATAAAGTACTAGTAAATCTCTAATTACTATCCGAATACTATAAATATTAGAATATATTTAGTAAAACTGCAGCTTATTAATTACTAGAATACCGCCCTTATAATTATAAGATTATTCTTATAGAACCCCTCTCTAATAGTTACAGTCTGTTATATAAGTAGAATATTAAGGAGCTAGAAGTAACTAAGAAGTATATTATAGATAATCTATAGTATAGGTATATTAAGTAGAGTCAGAGCCCCTTTATATCTCTAATCCTTTACATCTACAAACCTAATAGCAACCTATATATCTATATAGATTATTATAAACTTAATACTCTTACCTATAAAAATATATATCTAATACTACGTATAGATAAACTTTTATCTAAGCCTACTAAAGTAGTAATTTTTATTAAGTTTAATATTCGTATAGCCTTTAATAAGATTAGAATAGACCCTAATTCTAAAGAATATACTACCTTTTAGACTTAATACAGAATCTATAAGTATAAAGTTCTACCTTTTAAATTATATAACGGCCTAGTAACTTACTAGTACTATATAAATAACGTACTAATCGACTACCTAAATAACTTCTATATTACTTATCTAGATAATATCTTTATCTACTCTAAAAACGAGGCGATATATACTATTTATGTTAAGAAAGTTCTTAAGAGATTATATTAAGTAGGGTTATAAGTTAATATTAAGAAAAGTAAATTCTATATTACCCGAACTAAATACCTTAGTTATATCCTCTTAAATAAAGGCTTTAAGGTTAATCTAGAAAAGGTAGAAGTACTATATAACTAATAGCTACCTACTACTATAATAGGTGTAAAATTCTTTTTAGGTTTTACTAGATTCTACTAATAGTTTATACCGGAATTCTCGCGTGTCGCAAAGCTAATTATTATACTATAGAGCCTTATAACCCCTTTTATATAGACTTTAAAATGTGATATTACCTTTAAGAAATTAAAGTCAGCCCTATTAAATATATCTACTTTCTACTACTTTAACCCTGCGTTAGAAATAAAAATGGAAACTAATACCTCTAATAAAATAGTTGTAAGAGTACTATTATAGAAATATTCTAATAGAAAATAGTATTTTATAGCGTTCTATAGTAAGGTTCTATCCGGTTTAGAATTGAACTAGAAGATTTATAATAAGAAACTATTTGCAATTATTACTACGTTTAAGTAATAGAGGGTAGAACTTACTTTAGTAGCTACTAGAACTCTAGTATATACCGATTATCACTTACTTAAATATTTTATAACTATAAAGATACTTAATACTTATTAAGTTTATTAGACTAAGGAATTAGTTTAGTATTAGTTCCGAATTAAGTACACCCTAGGTAAGAATAATACTAGAGTAGATATTTTCAGTTATTATAAATAAGATATAGAAAACTTAAAAGTAGTTTAAACTGATAACTAGTTAAGAGTCCTATTTAAACTGTATTAACTTTACCCCTAAATTAATATTGAATTAGTCTAGTCCTATATTACCTAAATAATAATTTAAGCAGCTATACTAAATGTTATTAAAGGTTAGAAGTAGATTATATTACTAGACTCTCTAGAGTTGATCGATATATTATTATAGGAAAACTAAGCCTCCTTTATATAGAAACGTATACTTTTACTCTACAAGTATTAGATAGAGAATAGACTACTCCTCTATAATAATCGTTTATATATCTTATTAGATTTAGGCCTTTATATACAACTTATATAAGAGGTTTATAACTAAGTATTCTCCGTATATCTAAGCACTACTAAAACCTATTAGTTACTATTTTAGAAGTACTACTAGAAGGGTATAGAGGCTACTTATAAACGATATATATAGAATTATATCTTATACCGTAAAGCTTATCTAATATAAACTTAAACTCTAGGTTTTATCTACCTACTTTCTATATTAAATTAACTAATATAGCATCTATATATTAACTTTAAAGATTTTCCTATAGATAAGTCCGGATATAATTAGATTATAGTAGTAATTAATCGCCTGTCTAAATAAATAGTATCTATTTCCTACTATTATATAATTAACGTACGGGGAATAGCTAAATTATTTATTTAATAGGTATACTACTTTAGTTATACGCCTAAAACTATTATTTTAGATTAAGAACTTTAGTTTATATCTAGTTTCTAGTCCGAATTCTACTATATCTTAGGCGTAAAGATTAAACTATCTACTACTTATTATAAAGAGATTAACGGATAGATAGAAATTATAAATAAGTATATTAATTAAAGACTGCGCCCTTTTATATCCTTCTACTAGAATAACTAGAGTTCTCTATTACTTATAATTAACCGAGTATAAGCAACTCTACTCTATATATATAATAATATAAAGAAATCGTTCTACGAAAAGCTTTATATATAACCTTATTTTAAAGCTTTTTACTTATCTTATTCTACCCCCAGTTCTACCCCTTTTCCCTTCTATATATAGTTATACACTCCCTTATAAGTAGCTTAGTAGTTCTTCTATATCCTTTTATATAAGGCCTATAAATGTTAATAGAATTCTTAGGTCTTTAATCCTTACACACTCTTATATATTTCTAAGTAGATTTATATCATATTTAGACCTATTATCTTACCTATACTATTACATTATATAGAAGAATTTAATACTACCGGTAATAGCCTCTTTAATAATATCGCATCGATTATTTATTTAACTATATCTAAGTCTAAAATATATCTAATTTAGTTTAGATTATAATATTTATATACTATTATATTAAATTATTAAGTTATCTAAATAGGATTTTAGAAACCTTCTATTAACTAAAGCCTTTAGGTTTAGAACTTCCTATCCCCTACAATTAGAATTACCTTTAGAAAAGCCGCGTAGAGTACGCCTAGGTAGAAACTTAGAAACTACTAATAACTTATTAGAATTAGAGGTAACCGCTAATATCTAACTATAATTTACCTTCTAATTCCTATACTAGAA
>ML986776.1:0-39613 GCA_010094045.1 Lojkania enalia
CGGCCCAGACTCCTAGCTTTGGATGATGGGCCTCTCCGCCATGACCTGCTCTCATAGCAGACTGCCGCAACATAATAGCCATGCCGTTGCTGCTGATGCCCGCGGCCCGGCCACATCCCATCCATATCTCTTGTTCTGCCGTCATCAGCTCGCCCGGATCGCCTGTCTGCTGCTCTCTGACCTAACCTACCTACCTACATGACTGACTTCTCGATCGCTCGCCGCCACACTGAGCTTCAGCATATTTCCTCCCTCCCGCCCTTCGTTCCGTCTCTTCGTTTGCATCTCTGATCCATCTAGCCCTGGTCTCCATCGTTCCGCGCCGCTCACGGATTCTGATTCAGCGCTTTGGCCCCGGTCCTCCACATTCTCACTCCCTGCCGTCTGGAGTTTTAGGATCCCTATCAACCTCAGAAACTTGGCCGCTCCCATCAAACGCTGTCATTGCCGGCCGCATACCGTGCTTTTCTTCTACTGCCAGACACATTCTGGAGCCGTCTCGTTGCACAGCTCGCCCAGACGCCGCCACAGTCACTCTGAGCGGCACCCTCTAGTCACCATCCCGTGCAGCTCAGCTTACTGCTCGCGAGGTAGAGCGACCTGACCTGGGCTAACTGCGCCATCCTCGGCCGCCTAGCAGAGCCTCAACGCACGGGGATCTCAGCCTTCTGCGGAATCCTGCCAGTGTGCCTTTTTTAATTCCTGCCGCCTTGTCAGGCACTGCGCTACGTGGTGCCGCTCAACGGCAAGATTGACAGCCTCCCGGCGGCGTGCTCCATCTAGCACTGGGCTACCAGGTTGACGGGATCGGTAATCACCCAGAGTCATCCGAACCCCCAAGAGCTCACTCCTCTCCCACTTCCTTGCATGTCCGCCAACTCGTCGTCATCCTCTCTGCCGGCCAATCCCATCCCCGCCCGCCGCCCCGGGTGTGTCGCTGCCTCTCACTGCACCTGATATTAACACCCGCCCTTCTCCGCAGTCATAGCTCCAAGCTCCCGTAGTTCCAAAGTCCCATAGTCCCATCTCCCTTCCCGCAAGGCGTCGTTGCCCAGCCGTCCGCTTCCAGGCCCGAGCCCCGAGCACATGTCTCTTACTTCTTTGTCTGTTATGTAAGTCACTCTCTCTAGCTCATCGGCATGCAGCCATGCTATGCGACATCTCATTACATTGGAACTCACTTTCTCATATTAGCCCTTGGCATCTGCTCTGAATCACATTTGTTTACCGTCCAGAGCGTGCTTCGTCTTCCCGAAACCGTCGACAAGAGGCTGCACTAGCTTGCACAGCGATAGGCGAAGAGCAGGACTCACTGTGTAGGAGACATTCAAAGGCCATCTAATTCCCGGATGAATCGTCTTTTTGAGCACTTCAACCGCCTGTCTCTGGGTAGGCTTGCTTTTGTCAACTTTCCTGGCCACAGGGCCTGCCAAAACAGTCTTCAGCTACCTCCCAGTCATCCTTTGCACCTTTTCTTGTTGCAACAGTTGCAATTATCAAGACTTGTCTATTATTTCGTCGAAACTACAGTCCTCAGTCGTGTGAGGCCATTACATGTTGTTACAGGCCTTCGAATCCCTGCCCATTCTCGTAGCAGTGCGGGTATCACCTTTTCTGCTCATCTAGCAATTTCGAAACACCGTCAAGCTGGCCTGCGTCGTTGAGTATCCTGGCTATCAGGTCCGTCTACCCTCGTACGTTGTAAATTCTCAGGCGCCTTAGGGCGCACAGCCCTGCGGCAGCGGCTGCTACTACTACTACTACTGCTGCTGCTGCTGCTGCTGCCTGCAATTTGACCCCCAACCATAAAGTTGCCTATTTGCTAACTTTGCGCTGAGTACAGCCTGATAGCAGTACCACACCTTCCATCCCCGGCGACACCTTGGACTTCTCGCTGGCGCAGTACAGTCAAGACCTCGAAAGTGGTCTGGCCGTAGCCAGGATAGCCAAGTTGACGTCCATGTCGGGCTACGCAAAGAACCAAGAACAATATGTGTATGGTAAGTGCAATGCGGCTCATATGACGGTTTTGGCACGGCAGATGCAATGATCCAGTCCGGTGGACTAGACTAGAGCACACGTGAACGCGCTTTGGAAGTTTGACTGACCACCCACTCCCAGACGCTGCAGCCACACGACCAAATCAGGTTCCGAGCTACGAGGGCTTCGCACAGCCTTCATTCGCCTCACAATACGCAAATGCGCCCGCGCGGTTACCCCATGAACTCTCGAGCGCTGAAATGCCCTTCATTCCTAGTTCGACGTACGAGTCACGCGGCGCAAGCAGCTACCAGGCTGATCCCTCATTTATCGATGCAAGGCCTCGTCATTCCGTCTCTCACCCAGCCTTAGGTACCGAAATAACCAATGCTGTTACACCACCTCAAGGCACTGCGGGATCCCCCATCATCTTACATATCCGAGCCAAGTTCGATTTTTCGCAAGATACACCCACCTTTGTCTTAATGTTTGGAGCTAAACGGTGCGTTGCGGCGCTGCAGAAGATAGATCAGGTCGACGAATACTACAACTACACACTTACCACGGAGGTACCTACATTCGCTTCCACAAATTCATGGAATCCTACCATGATGCTTCAGCTCAGAATGGAGGACAAGTTTGGGGGAGTCATCCGTGAAGCGGAAGCCGGGAAATTCACTTTTACGGACATGTCGCCAAATCTGGCTTACTCGTCTTCACCCGACGCCTCGAGAAAGCGCAAGTTCTCCACTTCAGAATTCAGCGAGAACCAAGACTTTCAGGAAAGTGTTCCAAAACGACAAAACACCATGCGTATACAAGCGAAACCCCGCTCCATTTCTGTACCGTATTCAACAAGCTCTGTATCGCCCATACCCGTCCAGCCCTCAACCCCAGCTCCTTACGGCTATGCGACTGGATATGAGCTGGCGAAGCAGCAAACCTATGCGTCACAAATGTCAAAAGGCTTGTATGCTGTTCCGTCCGGGCTAAGTCTCCCCCAAACAGACATGAAGCCGCCGCCAATGTCGCCGAGCGTACCCTCCTATGGCCAGTACCCTTCTATTGCGCAAACCGGTCGTAGCCCTGCATCTGTGGCTTCAACTCCGGTCAGGCCTTCGGTAATGCCTTCGTCATCTACACTTGGAACTCCCGTTCTAGTTCGAACTACTACACTTCCGCAACCCACCGGAGGCCCAGCCTCAAATCAGCCCTTTAACCCGTATTCAATCTACCAAACGAAGGCAGTTCTTAAGATAGAAGGCGATTTGGATAAGATGACTGAAGGCTGGACTCGGGAAGAATTCGAGGCCAAACGCCGGCTTGTACAGTTCGAACGATCGCAAACCGGAAGCACAATCATCACTTCATTCGCTCCCGTTACGCCTGAGGCACGTCCCGCTCGCAGCATCTGTGTCAGCTGCATCTTGTGGGAGGAGAAGGAGGAGTGCTTCATCACTAGCGTTGATACCATCTTCCTTCTGGAATCCCTGGTCAATGTTCGATTTACCGTTGAGGAGAAAAATCGCATTCGACGCAATTTAGAAGGGTTCCGTCCTCTAACGGTATCTAAAGCTAAATCGGACAGCGAGGAGTTTTTCAAGGTCATCATGGGCTTTCCTAACCCAAAGCCACGGAATATTGAGAAGGACGTGAAGGTATTCCCTTGGAAGATTCTTTCCAACGCACTTAAGAAGATCATTAGCAAATATGTAAGTCCTCAGATCAACTGCAGGAAATCCCATTAACGAAACTATAGACGGCGAGCTATTCCTCTACAGCCGGTGCCGGTTCGCTTCCAGCGACGAGCAATAGTAGCTACATGACCGTCGGCATTTCACAGGCGGGAGATGAAAGCTACCGCAACACATCACCGCGATCAGTGTCCAGCTCCGCGGCTACAAATGCGTACACGCCGAGTATGACCTCGACGAGCTTATCTCCTAATCTGAAGACATCAGCAGGCCTAGAGGGATCAGCTGCGCAAGGCATATCGGCACCCCAGGGAACCCTGACCGGGCAAAGCATGACTCAGTGGGGAACTGCGGCCCATCACCAGATGCCGCAGTATTCAACAGGACTGCCTTCTGCAGGGCGTGCATCCTGGGACTATGGAGCGTACCTCAGTGCCTCTGCAGCCGCAGGTGTGCCATCAGCCGCGCAATCGATGCAGATGCAGCGCTCGGACGTCACACCCGATATAAGCCAAATGCCGGGCAGCGACAACCCATACCAACAGTACGGACAACGGACTACGCGGGTCTGAAAGAGGAGAGGAGGACGCGTCCAAGTCACCGCGGTGGACGTAAGCGTCATTGCTCTATGTGATGGCGGTGGATGGTGGCCATCTGCACGTCCGTAGATCATCCGGAGTGATCATGCGGACGCACGCCCTAGCCTATACCGGACTAGCACGGTTTGCTGAACACCACCCGGATCCACTCCCTACACCACTTCGACGCCCTCCTGTCTACCTAGTCTTGTCATTCAATATTTCCTTCAATATTTCCTCCCTTGGTTCTAAGGGATTCCCCCATCTTCCTTCTATTCTAGCGGCATTTCCTCCATGGGCGCACGCGTGGGACTCTCACGGCAACATGGTAAAGGTTGGGTGTGCACAGCCTTACAGCATAATACCCCTAACAGGTGGAGTTCTAGAGTTTCAGGCATTTCCTTATCGAGTAACATATACAGGCTTATCACAGTATCGGCGCAAGGACAAGTCAGGTGACACGATACTTACCCTGACCACGATCGCATATCAGGTGGGGTATCGGCATAGGGCATGACGATATAGCATCACTCTGGCGTTTTCCCCTATTTGATTTCTCTTGTCGCATTCAACGACGTTTCCTACTCTTGTTGCTTCGGATTCCTATCCTCACTCGTTTTTAATGTACCACTGATGGAAATCCTTCAGTCTCATTTTTATTTTCCTCCACGGCTTTTTTTTTTAAATCATGTCCAATTTGTTGCATAATATAGGAGCCAAGGACTGCATATCTGGACTGGGATCTTTTTTTTTTTTTTTTGGCCGGTGTTGTCAAGGTCGGTAGGAACCACTACCATTATGAAGTAGGCGTTCTTTTGCGGCAGAAGTATTTGGCGTTGGGAGTTTTAACTTCTTTTTTAATTGGTTTTTTTTTTTTTTTTTAGAAGATTCCCCCATTTTCACTATTTAGGAACATATCGCACTTAAGAGTGCCTATTTTTCTCATTCGCCCCAGTCTTCAACGTATAACAATGTGCATAGTATCGAATGATATGAGGCCATATTGACCTATCGTGTGACCGGGTTATCAGAAGAGAGACTATAAGGGCGCATAGGTAGGTAGGCTGGGCTGCGCCTTCGCGAGGCGAGGCGAGGGAAATGGATTTTCCTGAATTTACGCACGCCTCATTGTCGCATTGATAAGGCGTGTGAGTGCTTACATCGTTCCTGTCATCAACACACACACCCAGATGCCCTATCATCGTTCCCTTTGTCTCATCATACAGATGCCCGTTCTCACATTTTTGGGCAGCGTCGTGCTCGGGGTATGGGATATCGTGCATTCGCTTTTCGGAGAAGGGGAATCTGGATCGTGCGATGTATGCGAGAGGAAGATGAGGATCACGGCGCAATTTCAAAATGTATTTCTTTTTTTTTTTTTTTTTTTTTTTTTTAAAAATCCTTGGTGTAGGCGGGCGACCCCTACGCTTGTATCAGGCACACCGACATCCTCCCACTCGAGGAAAATACCGTATACGTGTCCTTAACGGCCTCCCTCTCGCCCTGTACTCATTCCGTTCCGTCCCGTTCCGTTTCCGCAAGGAAAAAGGAAGAAAATAGTAAGTAAGTAGCATGGAGGGAAGCAACTGCTGTGCCACAGGGCCCTGTATGCGTTTTCATGCGGCGCGAGATGTTACAATGCTATTAGTTGGTGAGATGGAGTGGGGTGCCGGATGGGAGAGGATTTGTGGCGGGGCGGGGCGGGGCGGGCAGTTTCTTCCTATCTTTAGTGCGTTGCGGTGCGGTGCGGTGTGGTGTGGTGTGGTGTGGGTTTATGGCATCCCGGAGGATTTTGCGGACTGAAGTGTGCCTTGCGAGTGTATGCATGCCCATAAATACTTGTGTACGAACTGTAAACTGTGTAACGCTGTGGTCCATATGGAGCGATATGCAGCATATTGATAAGAGGGATTTTGTGTCCCGGTAAGCTTGCGTGGTTCCGTGTCGTTTTGAAGATTGGAGGGATTGGAGGAAGTGTGCGTCGAGCGAGTGTTTTGAAACGAAACGCTCGTGACGGGAATCCTGGATGACTGGATATGTGTGGATGTGCATGGATGGGACATTTGAAACGAGCTAGGGGGCCGCGGAGGTTTAGCCCGCGGGATCTGCCAGTGATGGGGGGTTTCGTTGCCAGTGCGTTTGGTCTAAGCGTCGGGGGTAGTGCTTAATGAAATCGGGTGCTCTAGAGGCTAGGCCAGAGTGTGTGATGGTGCCTGGCTGTTGTTTTCCCCCCGCTTTGGGTGGTTTCCGCGGGGATTGTGTGCGTAGAGTTGGTTGTATTAGGGGCGTGTGAGTGGAGAGTGGATTGTTAATTGTCATGAAAGATGGTGGATATATAGTTGGGATACTCGAGAGCGAATAGTTGTGTGCAAGGATGCGCGGAGGGAGGTGGGAGGTCCAATGGTGGGAGCAGGTGTATTGCGGTATGTTGGCGCAGCTTGAACTGACATACGGCTACACTAGCTAGCTCTTGATTTGAGTGAGTCGTGCTAATTTGTCGGTTCTTGGGTGGGGCGAAGGGACGTGGGGGTTGGGAAATAGTCGGGGATAAAATATTGTGTTTGTTGGATGGTGTGATTAGTGCGCAGTGAGAAGACCCGATTATGGGGTTGCTGAGTGCGTGCAGGGCCGTAGGCATACATGCTTAGTGATTAATGGGGCTATTTTGCGAAATTAGTTGAACGAAATAGATTGTTGATGACGGGGAACGTTTTGGAAGTAATGCTTACGAATTTGGGGTATTTCGGCCAGTGAAGCGAAATCGGGCTGCGGTTCGACCTTATGTAACTGAACTGCTCACCCTTTAAACTCAGAGCAAATATCCTTTTGGTACATACTGCGATGCCATATGTCGGTCTGGAAGCGTACATTGAACGCACCTTATTTTGTGTTGTTCTCAGTATCTACTTTTTTGCGTCAGTCCCGTTTGTTTCCGTATTCGAAAGGTCATCCCAAGTTATCAGCAATACACATGAGTAATACTCCTTTGGTTAGTTTGATGGATATTTGTGAGGACTATCCACATCTCCGGGTAGGCCATAGTTGATAGCATGCTCTAATCGTCTGTTCATTAATAGATAAATGAGAATTCCTTAGCCCGGTGGTTGGATTCATCATGATTGAAGGTATTTCAGAAGAGGCTATACTTATTAATACCAATTTGCGATGGTAGTTTGTCTTTGGCTTTCCGCAATTCATCCTGGCCATTTCCGTTTGTGTCATCTTTTCATTTTGTTTTGTTGTAAAGGTCTTCCCACTCGTTAACCTTCTTTGCATGTTGGAAAAGTGTCAACCCTTTTGGAAATATTATTCTCTTAGCTATTTCTGCGTATATCTAATTTCTTCCACCGTGAATTATCATGGCAATTCCTCTTCATTCCTGAACATCCCTGAATTTCCACGTTCAATTAATGAATTTTAATATCTTGCAATCCTTTTACCTTTCACGCATATGTTCATTTCATCTCTTCTACAAGTCTGCTAATCAATGCAATCGACAACTATCAGGAGTTAGGACGCGTTCATTATGTCGATAGTTGTCGAACGAGGCCCCAAAGGGCTTAAACGCTGCACTGGCTGATCATCGGTAGTTTTCGTGTTAGAGGATGGGATCAGGCTTGCGGTTCGGTGCCATAAAATCTTCGCAGCCTTCTATGCATTAAAGCTAATTATTTTCTCATCAGGGCTGGTAGAGAAACGGAATTGGAGGCGGCCGAAAAGCAACTTCGAAAGCCGACGAACAGCATTATACAATTAGGCATGGCTTACATCGCTTCAAAAGACTGGAATGTCGTCTCCGCCTCATTCAGGCCCAGAGATTTTTGTAAAAGTGAGAAAGTCCCCTACAGCGTAAGCCAAGCTCACTCGTACGAGTAAACAAGAGAAGTTGAGGATGGACCCTAAGCCAACCCTTTTTCGACATGGTGTCCGCGGCTGGATGTCTAGGGTCCGATCATGGACGAATGAAATGGACAGCGTTCCGGACCCCACGTCCTCGGTTCAAGGACTTCGTTACAGCTTCAATTTCTTCAATCTCCATTCGGACTTTCAGATGCTGTCGTTCCATTTTATGGATTTACTTGAACTTCGTATCTTAACCATTCTACAGAGAGTATAATCTAACATATGGAAAAAGTCGTTTCAAACATGGCTAATTATTGAGGAGAGCTGTCATCCCGTTCGGAGGTACAATCTTCATCAAATTGCTTGACCCCTGGTAGTGCCGCTAAGGGCACTGGCGCAGATCGGCGCGTCAATGCTAGGTCGCCAGAAGGTATCATCATGCATCCATCCCTTTTCACGACTTTTCTGTCCGTCCGCCGCCCTCTTTGTCTGGCATTTGGTACCTACTCGACATCCACTTTCCCTGTAGCCGAATATTAGCACGCTCGTTGGATGTGGTAAAGGGCATGTCTGATAATATTTTTAAGGGATTTTGGATAAATTGGGGTGAGTTGTGTTTGATTATCTCAGCTTTGATCCATTTTACTAAGTTATTCGTCCATAGATGACGGACGCGTCAAAGGCAGCACGCTCACCGTCCCTACGTACCAGGGCTTGGTCCTAGTTTCATTTCTTACCTTATACGTACAGTTTTCAGGCTCATGCTTTTGGAGGGTGATTTGCTTCGTCTTACACCAAATCCGTTCGACAACTGAGGCTCGCGATGGAATGTTCCACCAGCAGCAAGTAATTCTGCGGAATGCAATTACCTCCCAAAATGCCTTTTGGAGTCTTACTATGTCAACACTTGCTTGGGTCGGGAAAGTAAAATCTCCGTTTCAAAGATCCCTTCCTTTGCTCCTCATCGCAACGTTACACGTTGGCTCTTTTACCGTCGCCGGTCTTTTTTCCTCTCAGATAACAGATACTCGCGCCGGGCTGGCCCTTGTGCGAAGCGAAAAGTGTGGCTTCCCTGTAGAGCTTCCCAAACCTGGAAGCGTTGAATCGGCGGAGTTGACTGGCGAAGAACTCCTCACATTCAATACCGAAGTGCTCCTCGGACGACTGACACTCACGAAAAGCGCCTCATACGTTCGTACGTGCTATAATGACGATGTCAATTCCGGAACGGCCACTTGCAATCTCTATGTCAAACCACATCTTGTGGGTTCCAATGCTACCGCCGACAATGATGCGCCTTGTCCTTTCGGCAATGACGCCTGTGTGACGCGGGCTGTTAGATATGACTCGGGACATATATATTCAAATAGAGATCTTGGAATCAACACGCCAGATTTCGATTCCTTATCAGTAAGGAGAGTTACCTCATGCGCCCCTATACTTGGTGAGGAGAAATACTCAACGGGATGGCGCCAGAACGTGTCCGAGGCATTCGTCGGCAAGACAAATACGAGTGTGAAGTACTTCGAGTTTGGGAAGGGTGAAAATGGATGTGAGGCGACCAATGAGACCACCAATCTCACCACGTTCTGTGTTTCGGAATACCAAAAGGAAAATGTTCAAAACGCGTACACAGTACGGTGAGTTGAGTTGATAGCAATTGGAGCCCTCTTTCACTCACGATGAATAGAACAAATAATTTCTACTACAACAATAAAACGGCAAGCGATTTTGAGCCTATTCAAGATTTTGCCGTGCCCAATGCTGATGTCACGCTTGCCGCTATCTTGAATAAAGCCCTCTATGCGGGCAACTCTACCGATCCTTTGTTCAAGGCTCTCAATCAGTCCGAAAAGAATCCGACATTCTACACGGCATCGAATGACCTCTCCTTTTTGGGCTGTACGGAGCAATACCAGTTCTGCAATGGCGCCAGCGGTCGCTGCACCGACCTAACCGGACTATATGCCATTAAACATTCGATTGAGAATGGTGACCTTGCGTTGACCCCGAGACAGAACGCCGTCTATCAGATTCTCTGGAAGTCTGCATGGGCTAGTGCAATCCGATGGGCGTTCCAGGTTCTTGGTCCCAATCTATTGCTCGCACAAGACTGGGTATTTACAGTGAACTCGCAAACATCTTCAGCGTTACCTCCATACCAATGGGAACTGGAATCCTTCAACCTACACAACCTCTCTCTGGCCGTGTTTCAGCGTCGCGTCAATGAATACGCATCGCCCGAGATTTTCGAGATCCGGCCTGGTCTTAGCTCCCTCGATCAGATTATTAGACCTACTGATCCCGATATGCTCGCCCTATGTGACCAGCAGAAAGTCAAGAGTGTTGCCCATTATTCGATTAACGTGCTTGGCATGGCCATTATCCTTATCGTAGGCTCTCTCCTCATCCTCCTGGATTGGATCCTCATTCAACAAATCTTCTGGTTTCGGACTATCACCCACAAGAAACTCGCTAAAAAGACCTGTTGGCAGAACGATGGCACTCTAATGCTCTATCAGCAGGCCCTCGAGTCTCGTGGAATTGGTCCATGGGATACCAAAAATTACATGTTCCCTACTCTGGCGAGTGAGAAGCGCAATCTGATGTTTTCGCCTCTTGGAGCACAGTTAGAAGTGTCGGTGCCTTTCCAACAAGATCAGTGGCAGTATGGGCATGGGCAAGATACTGCGTATAATGGGTATAATGGGGGGAAGTACTCTCCACTTTCAAACCAGATTTCTAGGCCGAGCATCGAGATTCATGCTGTGCAAGGAGACGACAAGGCTACCCGAGAGCAATAGGTGAATCGTATGGGAAAAGCGCAAGTAGATATCTATTTAAAATATATGTCACCCCTTTCATGCCATCAGAAGATATACCTACTGTACCCTTGCCGGCTAGACCTTAAAGTTACGTGACATCACCTAACTCGGGTGTGCGGCCCGTTATGCCCTTCGTCTATTTGGGTATTAATGACGATTAAGTTCATCAGGATTTACTCTGCTATCAAGCTCGTAGTTCCAAGGCACCTGGAAGAGAAAATAGCGGATTTTACACCTGCTGTGTCTCTCAGAGAGGGCTCTGATATTTAAGCAAGTCCTCAGGTACTCGTGTTTCCCTCTTTTAGTCCGACGCAATACATTATGAAATCTCTCCTTGTTAAGCAGCAAATATTTGACGCAAAGATTGATGAAAATGCTCCTTGAATGTAAGACAAAGACCTTCGAAATTCTATAGTATCGTTATAGAAGAAATATTAATTCGACATAAGATCCTATATGACCCGAATACATAGACCTCGAGCGTGGGATTAGCCTGATATCATGTGATACCTGGAACAGATAGTATAAATAGCCTTGATACTCTATAGATATCAATCAATACGGTTCTCCTCCTCATCTACCCTGATACTTTACATCATTTACTCGTGTTATTAGAAATACAGCTCTTTTCTAAACATGCAAGAGCTCCGTGCATATTCTTGGATCATTTTTTTGGATGTTGATACTTGTTTTTCAAACACGGCTTAGACTTCAAATGCAGAAGCTGGTGCTTGTTTTCCAAAACATGTTGTATACATCTAGCCTTTTAGATTTCGTGCTGGATCGTAGTGTTTCTTTTTCGAAGCATATGTTGTATACCAGTCGAATTTAAGGCTTCTAGTTGGAATTGCGGTGCTTCTTTCTCAAACATTACTCTTTGAGAGGTTTGTTTTTAGTTCAAGAGTCCAAGGGAACTTTTTAACATCACAGGGAAGGATTCAGGGTTTTATTTATCATGTCCCGTATTAGTATGCGTTTGTAGCATATCCTAATCCACCAATCATTTTAATGCTATGTTTAACAGCCGAGCTGCGTGCGCGTTTTAAGAGCACGAGTATACAGTGCAAATCTTGAGAATTTTAGATCCATGTTCGCTGCTCCGAATGCACGGGAAATGCCGAGATTTTTAAAAGCGGAAGCCTCCAATGCATACGGTTCATGACTTCGATATTTGAACCACATCATACATTTTCAAAATTTCTTTTAGTAAAGTATTATCTCCTATGAAATGGTTTCATATAATCAGCCAAGCGATCATGAGATAATTCAAGTTGTCTTTTTGGTCCTTTAGAAGGTTCGGTCTTTATTATGGTTGAACACCCCTTACTCTCTAAGTGCCATGGTAATGGTGCTGGGTTTATTTTAATTTCTGACAGGTAGACTACATGCCGTTCTGGCGGAGTAGGAGATAAACACGCGTCAGTATACCCAAATCCTTGAAGATATATCCAAAATCGAAAATTGGAGGGCTATATTTTGGGGCCTCAAGTATCTTTAGTTTATATGATGTTCCCGCTGGTATTTTAAAGACCCGTATAATCGATAATTGTTGTGTAGCATGAGAATAATGGCTAGACTATTTTAGAATTAGAAATCTTTCTTCGTGCAGTCTTTAGTCCATATTCATGAGAGTATGGGAGTTTATGTATGTTTACATAGCACCACCAAATTATTTTCGGGTGAACGAGTTCAAATGAAGATATCTATAATCTCTCTTAACTAATGTTAGTGCTTTCAATGGCTATCCGACGAATTTTAGTAATATATCGGATTACATGCTTCGATCACAATTCTTTTACTATGTTAATGAGACCCTCTCTACCGATCCCTTTTGACGCCATGATGTCAAATACGCTGAGATTTTTGATAGCAGTGTCCATGTTGTGTGCCATATTTTTTTTTTTTTTTTTAGATGATCTCTAATTCATACGAGCTTCGGCGGGGTGATTCTGATTCCCTAGCATGCGAACTAGTAATTTTTAGAGCTTAGGACGCGACACTTAAGTTAGTATTTCGGTTAAGTATGACATGGCAAAGGGGGCGAGGGGGAGAATATGTTTATAACTCTCCGAGACCCACGTAGAACAGCTGGTTTTCTAAAAATGACCGGGCAAATACATCGACCATGATATCTGAACGATGCAACTTTTTGTTTTATATCAACCGAGTGTTGAAGATATTAAGCTGGTAGCAAGCATCCGCTAGGACCTAGCCATTCTTAGTACCATGAAACACCGGTTGGTGTAGTTTAGTCCATGTGAACGTGGTGTTAGGGTTTTTGGTTTTTGGTTTTAGATATATTCCCAAAGCAAAGCCTGTCTTTTACATACTCCATACCCCAACTTCCAGAGACATCTACCAACTCTGCTCATACCCTAAAGCGTTATCCCAATTTTAAACCCCATAGGTTGGATTTGGGCATTCCTTTTATGCCGTGACTGGCATAACTAGACTGTCATAAATATTTTAAAATATAGTGTCAAGGTGTATCTTAAGGCAGTGCTTCATAACCACTTTCGCTAAGGCCTTTTAGACTTTTTGATCAAATGAAATATATTTTCGTGTTCTGCCCCAAATCATCATGAGGCAATTTTCGTGCATGGACGCAGAAAGATTAAATATGAAAGGAGAGAAGGGAGAAGCCCGGTTAATCCACTAGTGCTTGGGAGAACAAGAGCCTGTTGAAAGGATTTTTTTTTTTTCAAAGTGCGCGCATAGTCGTCGGTTCTGTAATGTTTTAGTACATATTTCTAATCAAGAATTTAAATACTACTGAATGGCATGGACGAAGACGTGCTCGAATTTTGGTGCATTCAAAAGGGTCATGAGTGCGAAGAGAAGGAAGCAAAGATGAGGGACTTGTTTATATAAATATGACTGAGTGAGAACCTGTGTGATGATTAGAGGAAGTGAGGCTAAGTCACCATCATGTGCCGACGGTGACCATTGTATATATGTTGGATAAGTTCTACACACCATACGTCGCTGGAAGCGTCGACGGCACACAACATAAGTAGACGATCGCTGAGGGGATATTTTCGTGTATATTTTGCGGCTAGTCACTAGCATTCGCTGGCGGATATTGAGATCATCTCACTTCCAATCATTTCTCCGCCAATTTCGTCAGTGCGTCCTCATCTACCCGCAACCCTACCCAGCCATCCATCTGCTTGGCCCCTAGGCTACCGTAGAATTCTAGACTCGGCGTATTCCACTTCAAGCAGCTCCACTCTAGCCTCCCGCCGCCCATAGCAACGACCTCCTTCGCCAGCGTCTTGATCAACGCCTTCCCATAGCCCCTCTTCCGATACTCTGGCAAGACAAACAGATCTTCAAGATATATGCCAGGGACTGCCTTCCATGTACTGTAGTTATAGAAGTACAATGCCATGCCAGCGACTTTGCCATCGGGTGCGGTTAAGATATAGGTCTTTGCAAAGCCAGGGGTGAAGGAATACTCGGAGGAGGATCCACTGGGTATGGCAAAGGAGAGGGTCTTGGCGAGTTTCTCCTCAGTTGCATGGCACGAAGACTTTTCCTTCTCGTAGTCTGCGAGTGCTTCAATCAGGCCGAGGATAGCAGGTACATCTGGTTTGTTAGCATGGATAGCAGTTAATGCGGGGTTCAAGGTCCTATGTATACCTTCGCGTGTAGCATGGCGAATGGTTGCGCCGTCGGATGACATGATAGAAAGCTTTAAGGAACGAAAGAGTGACAGGGGGAGAAGATGAATGCGACGTGAACGAGTCTTTTACACGTATGTCGCGCGCCCTTCGAGGCAGAAAATGTGATTAGTGCAGGTATTCGGCTGACTGCCGGAGGTTGCCACCGTGCTGATTGGTCGGTCAAGTTCGGTCCTTCGCCAAGCCTTGCTCCCATTTGACTGGCTGGGCGTGAACTTCCTATGGCTGTCTTTGACTTATAGTGAAATCAGATCTCTTGAACAAGCTATAAATATGTTGGAACTAATGTCTTGCGTAATAAGTCAAGCCGGACAAGAATTGGCCAGGACGGACTATCTAGCTTATTGGATGGACCGAGGAGGATCTTTGGGCTTTCGTCCTTTCGCGTCCACACCCGCGAAGAGGATATCGTTGACTGGTCCGCCATACACAATATGGCTGGCCTCACGATCCGAGCCCCAGCGGGCACTCCACTTGCCCTTTTGGTCGTGCCATTCGAGTTTGCAGCTCAAGCCAAGTATTTTCCCATACAATCGTCTCATGAGCCGTGGTGTGATGTTATGTGGTCGCTCCTTTCCCGTAGGCCTGTCTGCTTTGCTGGGTTTGGGTGTTGAGAGGCCTTCATGTACTACCGCGCTCCAGTAGTCGTGATTCTGGTGAGGCTCCGGATTCGGCTCAATTGCAGGAGTCCGCCGACGGATTGGACCGGGCCATTTCTTTTCTCCGTATGCAAGAGCTTTGAGCTGATCCCACTCTTCGTTTGGTAGCGGAGGGAGCAGCCTCGTCATGGTCTCGGCATACCATCGCCTGACAATATTACGCGCTCTTTTGATGGGCATCTGGCGTTCCCAGGCGTTTTTGCTTGGTGCTTGAATCTTGTCTCGTTTGATGAGGCCCACCAGAGCAATGCCTTCCTGTGCTTGACTATGCACAACTGTCTTTAGTCTGCGATACCGGTTCGATATGCTGATGGAGATATGGGATTCCGAGACTTTGGTGGGAGCGTCGAAGATGGAGAGGAATCGTTTGTTGCTGTAATAAAGCTTCTGCAGCGGTCCTGGCTCAACCACAAGCCCGCCAGCTTGTTGACCACCAATCGAGGGCAATTCGGGCTTGAGTAGGTCCCCGAGTAGAGCATATTTCCTCCTTCCTATGCGCCCGTATGTGAAGAGCATGACCTTGTGCAGACATGAAAGCTCGCCATTGTTCGCGCGTCTAAAGTAGTTTAGGCCTCTGTGGGCCTTCCGCTGCATCTCCCGCGTGCGCTCATTTATGATGGCAACCCTCCGTCTCTTAAAAGCTCTATGCCGGTACTTCTCCACGGCTTGCACACCTTTGGAAGCAGTTGCATTTTGTGATGGCTGATATGCCTTGAAGCGATTGATGATGTAGCGGCGAAAGTAGGAGCGGGCGCTGGAGTCCGGCAGATAGGTTGCCTCCCGAAGCAGGGCGCGAAGCAAATGAATTGATTTCAGTTGCGATGCAGAATACTGCACAGGCAATGGCATGGAGAGGAGGAGTGCGCAGCCAAGGCGATGAGAGGGATGGAAATCTTGGACATGGCGAGGCTAATTTGATTGGTCACGCCCCGACGAGCGGCCCTTCGACGCGAACCAACACGCACGCGCTGGCCTCGACTCCGCTCCACGACGTGCCAATTCACCGCCGCAGCCTGCGCAACCTTCCCCCCACCGCTGCAACGCGCACCCAGCAGACAAGCGCTATTTCACGCGACAACGCAGCGCAGTACTGCTGCAGCTCTGCTCCATCTCCGCGGGAACTGCGGTGCTCCACATTCCCCGTCGGTCGTCACTCCTCGCGCCTCGGTCATGGTCTGCGCTGCTTGACCTGCCCCGTCTCCACCGCACCCGCGCTCATCGACACACCTGCTTGCTGACATAATGCAAGTCGCGCGCTCGTCGCTGGCATCTTCGTTCCCTTCTGGCTCTTCGTCGCAGCCTATTATGTACGGAAACTCCGGCCACGGCGTCATGGCCGCCCCCGGCTTCAACCGATCCTTCTCCGACCTCAATGGCTACCAGCAGCACGCCATGGAGAAGCCGCAAATCTATACCGTACGTTCAACGGCATAATAAGTCGAAAACCCCCTAACATGCTTCAGGCTGTCTACTCCGGTGTCTCGGTTTACGAAATGGAAGTGAACCGGGTCGCGGTCATGCGAAGACGATCCGACGGCTGGCTCAACGCTACCCAGATCCTCAAAGTCGCCGGGGTTGACAAAGGTAAGCGGACGAAAGTCTTAGAGAAGGAGATTTTGACCGGGGAGCACGAGAAGGTTCAGGGCGGCTATGGCAAATACCAAGGCACATGGATTAGTTACCGCCGAGGTCGGGAGTTCTGCCGACAGTATGGCGTGGAGGATATTCTCAGGCCTCTTCTAGATTACGATATCAGCGGGGATGGGCATGCTGCGCAAGGAATTGAGACGCCCACAAAGGAGCAAGCCATGGCAGCAAACAGAAAGCGCTTCTACACCCAAAGCATTGACGGCCGGAACGCAACACAGAACCTAGGAGGTACCTTTTTCTCCAACATCTCATCGACTGCTACGAGCGCCCTCGCAGCAATGAACAAGGTCGCAAGGCTAAATTCTCCAGCTCCTCGCCCCAATAGCTCCTCCCAAGGCCGTAGGTCCATGGGACGGCCATCACAGGGACCCATTGGAAGCCAAGATTCCTTCCGCGCAAGCAGTCAGCAAAGTATTCCCAGTCTTCCTTCTGAGCGCAGTTTTGGCGCGAATGGCCATCCTGATTCCGCCTATGGCACCGGCGCGGGAGATCATGATATTCAAGAACCACCCAGGAAGAGATTACGGCCCTCACAAGAAGAGTCTTTTTCTCAGCCAAATGGTGCTGAGCTATCTATGAGAGACTACGGTTCACCAACAGAGCCCAGCGAATCCTTCTATCAAACTGGCCATCAACTTTCGACTGTTGATGGTGAAGTGCCCACAGCTCTTCCTCCCCTTCCGCACCCAAGCGATAAACTTGGGGAAGAGAAGCAAGCCATGTTGACAGATCTCTTTGCCGATCAGTCACGAACAGACTTTACTAATCATCCTGCTATCCTTCACCTTTCTGGTACCGATCTGGATATGCCCATAGACAATAGCTCCAATACCGCATTGCACTGGGCAGCCACACTCGCCCGGGTATCCCTGATGCGTCTACTTGTTTCTAAAGGGGCTAATATGTTTCGGGGAAATGCTGCTGGACAAACACCACTGATGAGTGCAGTTTCCGTAAACAATAGTCTCGATCATAGCTGCTTCCCAGAAACACTGGAAATTCTGGCCCCACTAATCGAACTCCGCGATGCCCAAGGCAGAACAATCCTCCACCATATTGCAGTCACATGCGCCATCAAGGGCCGTGCAGCCTCCAGCAAATACTATCTAGAGGCCCTCCTCGAATATCTTGTTCGTAGCAATATCGGTAACATCCAATCCAATTCCTTCGAGGGCAACAGCAACTACCCAAAGCCTATTGGCTTGATGCGCTTCATGCAGGAAATGGTCAACGCCCGCGATAAAGCTGGAAACACTGCTCTGAACCTTGCCGCTAGAATAGGAAATCGAAATATTATCTCGCAGCTCATGGAAGTACAAGCCGACCCCTCAATACCCAACCACAAGGGCACGCGACCAATCGACTTTGGAGTTGGTAGTGATATTAATGTCGAAGCCTCTGCACCGGTCAGTAGTCCAAGTAAGGTCAAGGCGCCATTGAGCAAGGTTGAGGAGATTAGTCGCGAGATTCAGCCTCGTAAGGTTTATGTTGCCATTCCAATTACTTTACTAACGGATTGTCTAGTCATGAGTGGTATTCTGCAGAGTGTTAGCATGCAATTTACGCAGGAAGCACGTATTAAGCAAGACAAGATCGATCGCACGAACGAAACCATTGCGCAACTATCCGCTATGCAAAAGTCTGAACAAGAGCGTTTAGAAGCCCTTCGCGCGCGGGTCCGTGCTAGGCAAGATCGTGCCAAACGAATTGCGAATCTCAAGAGGTGGATCGAGGTAGAGCGGCACACCTTGACCGTCGCGGCAGGCGTAGATGTACGAGAGAAGCGAAGAATTGGTCACGGCGACGCCGAAGGCGCGGGCATTATCGTCCGCGCCGAGGAGCTCCCCACCGAACTCCGTGGTACAGGTGACCACCTAATTCGAAAAGCTTCAGATGGTCCCGCATACCTATCCACGCCTCTTCCATTCGAGAACCCATTGCTCGCCCAGCAGAACGCTGCGTTGCTGGCACAGCTACCGTCGATACAGACGTTGAGGCATAGACTTGAGGCATATATAGTCAATAACCAGAGCTTGGCCGGCAGGAGCAGGAAGTTAAAGGAGAAGGATGGCCAGCTAGAGCAGATGTACAGGAAGGTCGTTAGCCTTTGTACGAAAGTCGACGAGGATAAAATCGACAGTGTCCTGGAAGGGCTAGTGTTAGCCCTTGATAGCGATCCGCTCGACGGTGTCGAGGTCGGCCGTGTCCGAGAGTTCCTGAGGAAGGTTGAGGGTGTGGAGGGATAGGAAGCTTCTGCACCTAATACTCTTGTGTGATGTACAGGTCGGAGTTGAATCATGCTTGGAGGTCTACTTGTTGGCGCATTTTCATCATAGTGATGAGCGGTTGAAGAGGACGAGTGGATGATCTGACATCATCGGCGAACTTCGGTTCGAGTATTTCTTACGATGCATGGGGACTAGATCACGATGGCCAATGACGGCTGATTGACGGAATATGAATTTCCTTGTGCATATTTATAGGCGTATACTTTTCTAATGAAATGTCCTAATTGTGGAGTGGTTTTGGGTGTCTTGTGAGGATTGAGTAAGAGTGAACGCGCGAGGGACTATGTTATGGTTGGGTTCAGTATTGACGCCGTCTCTTTTTTGTTTTCGGGTTGTGGTGATTGGGATAGTTCAACCACGATTTCACCTGATTGGCTGGAAGGTGTTTAGACTCTGGAGAGGCCGCCCAGGCTGCCCCTCAGCTTGCCCTGTCGCCTGCTCACTTCAGAACTTACAGAGAGTTCTTTCAGACGCTCATAGTATTCATTGATGTGCCAATATTGTTTTAATTTTCACGTAAGCCTGACCCTTGCAGCCTAGGCCTAGATTACGTGACCAGGAAGTTTGATACCTGGTTCCGATAAGCTTCAACTAGCTGAGGGTGTGGAACATGCAGATGTCTGCAAGTAGCGAACGCCAGGAAAACAGGCTCATAATTAGTTTAGACTTCGGTACGACATACAGTGGGCAAGTCTTCGGTGATGACTACTATTTACGGATGCTAATAATTGTAGGATCGCTTACGCATTCACAGACATTGTCGATACTATTTCCGCCATAGGAGACTGGCCTGGAGCCCAAGGTAGGAAAGCATGGAAAGCACCAACAGCTATAAAGTATACTGGAAATAACTCGTTGAAATGGGGATTTGATGTCGAAAATGACCTAGAGCAAGTTATCCATGGATTCAAGTTGCTCCTTGATCCGGAGCAGACAAAGCCTATCTACGATCCTATGGGCGTTGGCTCTGTCAGCACGGAGTTGAAGCGCCTCGGCAAGTCGGCTGTTGATGTTTCATCTGATTACATGAGAGCAATATATGAACATTCCTTGAAAGAGATTGAGAGTAGAATTCCAAGAGAGTACTTTGCACAGTTAGAAAGAGAATATGTGCTTACTGTTCCGGCGGTTTGGTCAGATAAGACGAGGGATGCGACTCGTCGAGTAAGTTATACAGGCACTCATATATATGTACTTATTTGGGGGTAGGCTGCTCGAAATGCAGGGATAACTCCGGTGAAGATGATAAGCGAGCCAGAAGCAGCTGCGCTATTCACACTGAACCAGCTTAAGAACCTAGGTCTAGAGGTACTACCTTCACTAAGTATAGCTCCAATGTAATGCTGACTTTGTCCTATAGGATGGCGATGCGTTGACGATATGTGATGCTGGAGGGGGCACAGTCGATCTTGTGTCCTACGAAATTAACCAACTCGAACCACTACAAATTAAAATGATTGCTCCTCCATCTGGCGAGTATTCTCTTACTATTTGAGGTATTCTCTCAATCTGACTCTGAATAGGTGGCCTAGCAGGGTCGATACTTGTCAACAAGCGATTCGAGCAGTGGGTTAGAGACAAGGTTGGGGAAAACACCTTCTACAGTTTGAAAGGTACCAGCGCATATAAACGAGGAATGAGGTATTTTGATCAAGCCGTGAAGCCTGGATTTGGCTGTGGGGATGATGAGGAGGAACATTATATCAACTTTCCAATGGCCCATATCGAGGATGACCCTGCTAACGGCATCAGGGCTAATACTCTTATCCTTACTAGGTATGTAGCTCTTCTATGGGCTTTGCGCAACTCTCAAAGGAATATAGTAGCGAGTTACATGACATATTTTTGCCTGTTGTCCAAGAAGTCGACCGGCTTGTCAAATACCAGATCGATTCTGTCCGGCTCGCACGCTTACAGAACCAACATCCTAAGGGGGCCACTGTCAAAGTAAGCTAGAATACTATATTTTTGATGAGATGTACTAACTATAGATTCGGCTATATTTCTCGTTGGTGGCTTTGGATCTAGTGCCTTTTTGAGGAAATTCTTATCCTCCTCTCACCCAAATATTCAAGTGATCCAACCTGCTGAAGCGTGAGTTTTCTCCAAAATTTGTCTTCGCGCCATGACTAATCAAACTCTAACATAGGATTTCTGCCGTAATGAAGTATGGAGACTAATAGTCTACCGAATTCACATACTAACTGAGTCCAGAGGTGCCGTGCTTAGCAAGCTTTCTGGAGTGGCGACGATCGTGTCTGACTGTAGAGATGATATTTCTAGAGGGAATCTAGAAAACCCGACAGGAAGCCCTTGGGGTCAATACGAAGCATCTAGTAGATACGGAGTTCTCAATTGGCGTGTTAAAAAGGTGAGATTCTGTGTCCTGTATAGTTTTAATGCCTAATTCTACATAGGAAATTGATCAGATCAAAGCTCCGAGAAACACAGCTCCCCGGTTACTGAAAGCTACCACCCTTCAATTCGAAGAATTTATTGGAAAGAGGGTTCCTCCTTATGTAATCTTGTCGCATGCATGGGGACCCGATGAAATTTTGTTTGCAGATATCCAGATGGGTCAAGCAGGCAAAAAGGGGGCATTCGGGAAGCTGAAGGGATTTTGTGACCAGGCTATTCGTGATGGTTATGAGTATGTCTGGATTGATACGTGCTGGTAAGAGCAAACTCCCAACTAGGATGATGGACTGTATTAAACTGAACAGCATCGACAAGACGAGCAGTGCTGAGCTTTCTGAGTCTATCAACTGCATGTACCAGTGGTACAAAAGTGCGGATATTTGCTACGTATATTTGGCCGATGTTTCATGTCAGACCTTGGCAAACAACCAGAATGTCGACGCCAAAACCATCCGGAATTTTCAAGGTAGTCGATGGTTCACAAGAGGATGGACACTTCAAGAATTGATTGCCCCTCCGATTGTGGAGTTTTATACTTTAGAATGGCTTGAAATCGGAACAAAATCTAGTCTCAAAGAGCTCCTTTCTACCATAACTGGCATTCACATTAGTGTGCTTGCCGGGGCCGCACCCTCTTCTCGTAACATAGCGGAAAGAATGTCTTGGGCAGCATCTCGGCAAACTACAAAGATAGAGGACATGGCTTACTGCCTTCTGGGTCTCTTCGAAGTCAATATGTCTTTATTGTACGGAGAAGGCGAGAAAGCATTTACGAGACTACAAGAAGAGATTTTGAAGAAGTACGAAGACTACACTATCTTCGCATGGTTTATGAGGAGCGAGCAAATGGCTACAGGAAGACTGTTGGCGAGCTCTGTAGCCCAATTCGATTATAGAAAAAACATTCCTAGGGATAGTGAGAGCATATATTCTGACTACTCTGAACTAACCCATGACCCTGGATTCACCACGGAGTTTGCCGGCTCAACGTCACTCAATGAGATCGACCCCCCTATATTGACCAGTAGAGGTATACGTATAAGTCTGGCTCTTCTTGAGCAACAGGGTACCTATTCAGCTTATTTAAATTGCCAAACAAGATACGGTGGAGGCGACATGCTATGCATTTACCTCCTACCGTTTGGACACGACCGTCACTCGTTCGGAAGGGTCTTCTCTGGAGCCACTTCTGGTGTTGGAGGCCTCCATGTGATTCCAGCATGGAAGCGTAATCAATTTCAAATGCGAACTATCTACGTCCGCGATCTAAGCCAGGGCATTCCGCCTTCAATGGGAAAAAACAGAATGGTTTGCTTCTCTGTCAAAGTGGAGTCCACCAGGACACACGATCCGTCCGTCATTGGAGCTTTCCCAATAATGTGCTTCCTGGGTTCAGAGCTATTGATTCCATTGAACCAAGATTCTCTCGCAGGCTTGCTGATACATACGAATCCCTCGAATTCTCTCTTAATTCTCTGCGGAGTCGGTGAGGGTCATCCTTGGTGTGATGTCGTCTCGGAATTTCGACTTCGACACAACGGTCGTATGATCTGCCAGGATGACTTTAGTCTTGGATACAACATCATTACATCCGAAGATGCTCGCATCGACCTTGGAGAGATTTTGACTACTCCTTCGGTAGATACACTGAGCAAAATGGAGTTGCGGGTGGACCGGATGCACAAAACTCTACCCTCTGCGCGTGGTTCTGTTTTTGTGTCAGTTAAAAAATCGGCAGTGACCCATGTGATAAATTCCCTAGGAGGTGAATTTTCCGGCTACGTATTGCATATAATTTTTTCCTAGCTGCTTTCAAGAAAAGTGTTGACATTTCAATTCACAAGTATATAGTTATCTGGCATTACTCGCACTCCTTCCATCTCAGCAGCGTGAATGAATGCTTCGCGAATGTAAAATGGCCTTGGCCATTCCACCTCGATTCTTCGATACCAACTTTCTGCTCGCTTTCCGTATTTGCCACATTCACATTTTCTCCAGTGACTCTGAACACTTCCACCTTTTCAGTCTTCAGGCCCTCAAGTTTTGTATCGAAGTCCTTATTTTCATGGACGTTTACCACTGCCATGTTCATGTACCCATCCTCAGAGATAGCCGCACTACAGTCTAGATACGGCGTCTCAATGGTTCCTCTTATCCATTCCGGATTTGTTCTGCCACTATACTCAGCCGAGACGACGTTGAGCGCAATTGCATGCCCACGCATATATTTTGCAAAAAGCAGCAGCGGCCACCACGTTGTTTGCTTCACAACACCACCCTTCGTCGTCATCAACGGGCTGATAACATTGACGCTCTGCGCAATATTCGCCATACCCATATCTTTCGCTTGGCGAATAAATGCATTCAGGAAGATGGCCACCGCTAGCGCATCTGACAAAGTATATTTTTCCTCCGCACCTTCCTCGCCAGGAGCCCGCGAAGGATCCCAGACATTCCACTCGTCGAAGCAGATTGTTTGCCTCGGTACCGAAGGTGGTACTTTATTCTCAATCCTCGCAAGATCAATTAGTGCACTGGCCATCTGGATAGCGCGTTCCGCGGCTCGGGGTGCGGTGGCGTTAGGCAGATGCTCCTTGTCGGCGGTATATATGTGGATACTGTGCATGTCGATGAGTGATTTCGTGCGGTCGCCGCCAAGACCATGCACGTCCCACTTTACACACTCTTTTAAGACGTAGTAGTCCCAGGAGGAATACCCAGTTTCGCCGCAGAGAATAAGAGTGATGGAGGGGTCAAGCAGTTTGAGTGCCTTGGCCCATTGGTAAGCTTTCTTTGCGTAGTCTTCTTTTGTGAGTTGGGCTACTTGCCAGGGGCCCCAGCATTCGTTTCCTAATGCCCAGTATTTGACCTAGGGTTGTCAGAAGGCAGATGATGTATTAGGTTTTGGGAGAGAATTACGTTGTATGGTTTCTCGCGTCCGTTTTTGCGCCGCAGATTAGCGTAGTATGTGTCTTGTGTGGAGTTGCAGTATTCAAGCCACCCTAGAGCTGTACTAGCGACCGTTAATTTAACAGAGTTCAGATAGGGCCAAAGGGGGGTGCGGACCTTCATCTAGAGTCCCGGTTCCAAAATTTAGGCAAAGGTATGGTTCTGTGCCAACAATCTCACACCATTTCATGAATTCGTCGGTTCCGAATCGGTTGGGTTCCGTGCCTAGCCATGCGAGCTCTGGTCTTGATTTTGTAATTAGTCAGAAACCCTAGGAAGAGAATACGTCCCGTGATAGGATAGAAGCTACATTGAAAATAAAAGTGAACGAGGGAGAAAGCTCGAACGCAAATAGGGACCACACCGTTTCGGTCTTTGTTCTTTTGGCCCAACGCCATCAAGCCAATGATATGTGGCTACAAAGTTACCCCCTGGATATCTCACGACCGGTACTTTAAGTTCCTTGAAGGCGTCAATGACATCTTTTCGGAAGCCGCTCTCGTCTGACAGAGGGTTTCCGGGGTCGTAAATGCCGCCATAGATGCATCTGCCCATGTGCCTGGTATCCGGTAAGCATCTGAGATCTACATGGTCTCAAGGCCTTATTACTCTGTGAAACCGCCATAAATGTTATCGTTGATTTTGGCGTACTTATTCCGCGGGTTGATGGCGATTGAAGGAGTCTCATCCTCCAATATCCTTGTGAAACTAGCCATGCTGAAAGTCGAATTATCCTGCTATGTATTCTGTCTTAAAATTTCAGCATTCGAAATGCCTGCCGTCGTAGCATGACTTGTCGTTTAAGAATAGGCGAGGAGGGAGAGCAGTATCCGAGACTAGGCTATTCCCTGGTTAGCAGACGTGCTGTTGATTCGTGGGGAAATTGTGGACCATTTCAACCACCTACTTTAACCCAACCACCGCACCTCTTTACCCCACAAAGCAAGACGCCCGCTATCACGACCCGTGTTTCCGTCCCATCGCACAACAACTTTTTCAGAAGGCCTTTTTGGAAAAACTAAATCATGAGAAGAGATGAACTGCAAACTCGGTTAAATCGCGGGTTGAACTCGGGGCCGGTAGTGTGATAAACTTCACGAAGCTGATCGACCTTGATGTCTCGCTTATACCACCGGGGTGTGTCGCTATAGCAGTAATTCGGTTGATCATTGCCCGAAGGTTAGCCCGATGTCTCGGAAGCTTGATGCGGAATTGGGCAAGGCGCGTGTGGAGAGCGGGCATGGAGACCTACATACGGGGAAATTGTTATTCGGCAGGAGTCATGGTTGTTGGCCGAATAAATGCAGGCTACGTGGGATACAATCAAGTATAAAAGCATAGGTGGGGCCGCTGTTGTGTTACCTAACACTCTGTATTGCATCGCAATCCTAGAGACAGGATGGCTCTTCCACCAAAATGGTACCAGGTAAGACAAGACGAAACAACCAGTGATATTCAACTCACGTATTGCATAGTTCCTCGTCAGTGTCTTCGCGTCGCTCGGATCGCTCCTTTATGGATATGATTTGGGCGTTATCGCGCAAGTCATTGCATCGCAATCTTTCGATTCATATTTTAACAGCCCTACCGATAATGAGACGTAAGGCTTTCATACCGGGCACAAATCGAGAGCTACATTAACAATAGGAATAGTGGAGCAGTCGTGTCTGTCTTCACCGGTGGTGCCTTTTTTGGCGCTTTCCTAGCAGGACCGGCTGGTGATAAGTTGGGCCGGAAATGGACGATTTTCATGGGTGCACTTATTTTCTGCCTCGGAGGGGCTTTGCAAACTGCGGCTCAGAATATGGCGTATCTATACTCAGGGCGAGCAATTGCAGGTCTCGGGTAAGAATCGCCTTTGCAAGCGTTTGTCTACGTATCCTAACCCATGAAAGTGTTGGCGTGTTGGTGATGATCGTTCCATTGTACCAAGCTGAGTTGGCTCATCCGAGTATTCGCGGGCGAGTCACGGCACTCCAGCAATTTATGCTTGGTGTTGGTGCTCTCGCAGCAGCCTGGATTTCTTACGGTCAGTGATCTTCAGAAACCTTTTTAACCCGAAGCTAACCACTTGAAGGCACATATGTTGGCTTTAGTCCCGACGACAACAGGCAGTGGCGCGTCAGCCTCGTTATTCAAATTGTCCCCGCTGCGATCCTTGCGGCGCTCATTCTCCTCTTTCCAGAATCACCACGATGGCTCATTGATCACGGAAAACCAGAAGAAGGGCTGCGAACGCTGGCACAACTTCACTCTCACGGGAACGAATCTGATCCCTGGGTTGTGGCCGAGTATAACCAAATCCAAGAAGCTATCACTTACGAGCACGAACACGAGGCAAAATCCTATTCCGAGCTCTTTTCGGATAGGTCGTCCTTCCGTCGACTATTTCTAGCATGCTCAATTCAAGCATCTATTCAAATGACTGGCGTCAGTGCAATCCAATATTACTCCGTCACAATTTACGGAGAGATGGGAATTGAAGGAGATGACACGCTAAAATACCAAGCCATTTCATCAGTCATCGCGTTAATCGCGCAATTTCTCTGTATTCTCTTCATCGATTACACTGGGCGCCGCTGGCCTCTTATCCTCGGTAATATTGGAAACATGATTACCTTTATTATTGCGACTATTCTCTTGGCTAAGTTTCCCCCTGGAGCGAGTGGAAACACTAGTGCTTCTTGGGGCTTCATAGTCATTACATGGATCTATAATTTCTCATTTAGCGCAACGTGTGGTCCGTTGTCATGGATCATTCCCGCGGAAATTTTTGATACCAAGACTAGGTCCATGGGTGTTGCAATTGCGACGATGGTCTCATTTGGCTTCAACACGATGATCGGACAGGTTACGAAGCCCGCAATGACCAGCGTAGGATGGCGATACTACATCTTGTTTATCGTAAGTGTCTATCCGGAGACAGTCTCACTGCGCTTCACTCACTCAATTAGGTTTGCAACTTGACAAACGCAATCTTCTTCTGGGCTATACTCCCCGAAACCGCCAAGCGTCCTCTCGAAGAGATGAACTATCTCTTTAAGCACGCACCTTTGTTCATTCCAAGCATGAAGCGTACTGATTACGCAACCCACGATCTTGAGCGTCGCGTTGAAGAAGTTGAAGCAAAGCAGAGTATGAATGATCATGTGGAAATCAAGATGTAACGCAGTCTGCGAAGGTGTCGTGCACGCTTGTTTGATAGGTTAGCTTAATCTCTTCAAACTTCCAATCTAGGCATTTTTCAAAATGTCGTTGATTGCCGCGATCCGGACCCCCAGCAAACAGGACGTGAGATCTCGGTACAATCGCGGGGCTAGAAAATGCTGTGTGACGCAAGTGCATAAGTTCCATGGTGGGTAGGCAATTGGAATTCTATCGCTTGCAGTGTCACAATCATCATTCGTTCAATAAACGTGGCAAGAAGAGCTTCTGTAACCTTTAGGCCACTCCTATGCAATATTTTGGTGTAAATTTGGTCAACGTCTGTCCGATCTGCAACCTAAATGAGCTGCCCTGAGTAGGTACTCGAAGGGTCGTTGATTGTGATGTTTTGCTTATCTGCAGGACCAAGACGGGTTTTGCTGCAGAATGCAGCAGATGTCATTTCGGCACTTCAATGTTGCACAGGCTGATAAATGTCTTCGTAGCTAGTCGCAAGATTAGGTACCCTCCGCGGATTAGGAACAGTCAATATGCTTGTAAAAGCCATGTTACTAGAGCTTTCTTACTATTCGATACCTGAAATCGGGTCGATCCTTCCTTCGTGATTCTATATCAAAGTTCATCCTAGGTAATGTAACTGTGGTGAGAGGCGAATCTTGTCTCAGGGAGGGAGATGAGGAGCTGAACTGGTTGATTGAAGATGGCCAGCGGGCCATATTTATGTACATGAAAAAGGGGTATATCAGCTGATATCCAGCGTGATATCCGGCGTAATATCGACCGTGATATCGTACGTCGATATCTAATACAGCTCGGCAGACGAGCTAAAAATCCCCATGACAGTAACTACGCCGTGTATTAAAATCACTTCCATTTCCTCCCCTAATCATCGTAGCGCCGGACAATAGTGTTGTTGGCACGATCATGCATGCTCTAGACTGACCTTGGTCGTAAAAACTGACCCTAGATTCTGCAGCTACACATTTGAGTCAGCAGAGATCTACCGAAACTATGTAGCTATCTGCAAATCATGGTACATTCTCTCAAGCTTGAGGAGAAGATTAGATTCGCGATGAGAAAGAGTCAGTTCTACACCATCTAAGGTACCATATGGTAGCTACTGCCGATGAGAAGCTAGAGAATGGCCTTGTAAAGTCGGAAACCCTATGGAATTGATCTGATTTAGGTACCGTGATAAGGTAGATATGTCAAGGTGAAATATCGGACATTGCAGTACAACTATGTGTTCTTGGCATTTATCAATATATTAAGGGTTAAAAGGGAGGATAAGTGTCACATGTTTCTACTATCCTATTATAGTTGGTCTGTTTTCAGGCCTATATAGTCTCACCATTGCCAGCTTCTAGCGAGGCAGGCCACTTACCCTCCTCAATACATCAATATTTGCCTCAGCAATTGATGCTCCCTGATACGCGACAATAAGATCACCATCCCACAGGCTTCAAATAGAGAAATTCAACCTTAACATGGGAAATATTTGTTTAGAGGTAGAACAACGTAAACGGCACGTAGAAAAGCCCTAGAAATATTCTAGATGTTAGCACATGCGACTGTTGAAGGAGGGCAGCTTTGCGGAAGCAAAAGACGTTAGTCGAACGGAAAACTGCTAGATCCTAAGGGGGTTTATCTGGTTTGCAACCTTGCTAGCGTGTAAATCTTGCCTTGGTGTTGCAAAAATACAAATTTTATTTAGACCTGGCAGATCGGATGTAGGCATATGGAAGGCCTAGGTGCATGGGAAGAGCGTCTGGTACCTTTGTGTTGTGAAACGAATCTTTAAAAAGAGGTCGGACCCCGCTTATGAGTTAATTGGAGCCATTTCAGGCTTTCATATTGATGGGGGCGCACCAGTGTGATAACAATGCGTGTCCAGGACTAGCCCTCTGAAGTCTGCGCTAATATAAGGTTCAAGCACCTCTGCATGAATAGTTAGAGTGCGGGGTAACCTAAGCTGGATTCGAGGCTCAAATGCCCTGCGGTAGAGAAGAACGACCTCAAATATTTAGAAATTGTGGTACGCTTGGCCGGACTACTGCATCCCGTGAGCTTATCCCTAGTCGGAGCTCCGGCCGATTGAATTGGGTGTTCCATATATAAGAGAATACAATAAAGCGCATGGTAACTCGCTTGCTACTCAATAGGGTCCTATAGTACTGAGATGTGATAGTACTTTTTGGATTTTGCTTGAGTAGTACGCTATGTCAAGAACTGCAGTTGGAAATATGGTCGCTATTCACGTTGGTCCGACAGAAACCTAATAGATCCTTCTATACAGACCGTTCCCAGAACACATTGCCAGTGTGTAATTGCATAGATTATTTTGGCATTGATTTATACGATGTGACCCGTCCTGACAATTTCCAAGAGTGACTAGGGGTCTAGGTACCACTAAGCACGTAGTGAGCGGTATTATATCATGTATTCAAGGTTAAAATTCAGAGAAAAACTTTTCGTGCGTAGGAATACAACGCACAAATAACTAGGCACATTGCCGGCGATCGAGACTTTAGGCCATATCATGACAAAATTGGCGGCACCATCGTATGTCGTACAATAAAATATAGGTTATTAGAGTCTTCTCCTCCTAAGGTAAATGCAATAATTCGGCAATATCGTCAACTATGCCCTACACAAAGAAGAGATACCAAAATGATGTGATGTAGCTGCTCGAGTTAGCTAATCGTTGGCTGAGCCGCGCTAGACGATAAGTTGCTTAGCTCACGAAGGGCAATTGTCCACGGTTGAGACTAGCGGCTTAACTCAATAAGAAGGTAGAACTACGCGGCCCAAAATAAGAGCGTAGGAGCCATGGAATGTTATTGGTAGTATTGCTCTGGTAGGTACTCTTTTCATTGCTAGAAAGTGGAATTAAAATCTTCAAAGGCCCTGAGTTGACCCATATGAAGCTTTATCATTTGTGTTTAGTATTTGGGCAAAGATATTGACCCCTTCCTGCAGCAACTTTCATATCCTGGAGCTTTAAAATGAACTGTTTCGGAGAATATCAGACCTTTGGGACGTGGTCATCAATTAATCCCAATGCAAGGTGAATCTCGCGCATTGTCTGGTCCAATCCTATAATAATTTCAGACCCTGTAGAAGCTCAATGTGGGGTACGAAATCCTATGCTGAGCCACCAATGTTTCACGATAAGGCTTTTCTTGAGAGCGACTAGGACCAAGGTGGACCCGTTGAACGGATTGTGAGAATGTTGGTCGGGCCATGGGCCGCTCCGCCAAAGCGGTGTTTCACATTCCAATAGGAGCACCGAGATTTCTATATCTAGCATGTGAATCGAGAAAGGAACACTAGCATCATAGAGCTCCATGGAAAGGGTTTGAGATCCGATAAATACTCGTAAGGGCGGGGGTTCTGCATAGTGTTAGGGAACATTAACCTCAGATTGGCTGGACTGCACGCTGCTCCTCAACCGTCCACGGGTCGTCGATAGATCGCAGTTTCACCACCTCATTTGCGCATAGCTACCCGTCCACCCATGCTTTGGGTCGAGGTGCGCGCTTCCTAATATGACCCTATTTTATCGACATAGCAACAAAACCCTGGACGCTTGAAGAGGGACCTTATCTGCAGCTACTTCGGTCATTTCCACCGAATGCGCCAACCCCACACGTTCAACCGGAATTGTACTCCGGACAAGAAGATCACATATCTCCATATAAACTGAGCGAATTGCATTTTCTGAGAAGCTCATGCGCCAATTGATACCCCGGCTTGTGTTCTGAAAGCCATACTTCTGTCGCGTGGCCAGACGCCCAACGAGGCCAAGACTGCTGTCCCGCGGGCAGTTCGAGGTATGGACATTCTCCCGTTTCTCAACAGGCTATTTATGAGGTACGGTGCTCTGGCTAGTGCGGGATATACTCCGTTGGTATAGATCCAATGCCTGCTTATTTCATAGCGATGACGAATGTGTGTACGATTCCCATTTATCTCGCAGCCATTTGGTATGTATAAGAGAATCCTCACAGTTAAGATAGAGCCTATCATACACCCTTCAAATATGACTTTGTTTTCTTAGGAACAATCATATATTTGACCAACCAATCATTGCGCACTCCCACCGCCCTTCTGCTGGGCATGGCAAACACCGGTCCTCCGCCGCGCACTTCTTTGGATCTCAACTTGCCTCTAGGTACCATGAGCAATTTCGATGAATTTGACGAGTGGAGCCAATCCGTGCATCCTAAGCAGAAGGGTCTAAATGTAATCACGAACAATCGTGTGCGCTTTTCAGAACGTTGCTCTCCATCTTCGGAGAATCGATTGACACTCACTCCCTTAATCGAACATCCAATACCTAGAGGTCACGACCAAGCTGGCCCCAATGATATCTATGTAATTACGCAACCTGTCTTTAAATTCGGGCAACCAGGCGGAAGTGATCCGATGGCGAATTCCGGATGCGGCACACCGTTCCATGCAACGTCTTTCTCATACGCCCTTCCAACAGCTCCCGGTGGATCCAATCGAAGCGAAACGATACGACAAGACACGAATACAATCTCTCCACTTCAAACGCACTTCGATAAGAACCTCTCGCTCTTCAGTTCTCATTCGAGCATCTACTCAGATAATGAGCCTCAGTCAGCATTCCCTTTCCCTGCACCCAACGCAAGTAGGCTCTCATCTTCCCGCAAACGCAACATTGACAAATATGACGTCGACTCGGACTTAAAACCACCTTCCGATAGAATGCTATCTCCCAACCCGCGGAGAAGGAAGCCCTCACAGCTAGACCCAAACTCGGCGCGAGCTATCTACCTAGAAAAGAATCGGAAGGCCGCGAGCAAATGCAGGAGTAAACAAAAGAAACAACAGGAGCAACTAGTAGAGACGGCAAGGGTAGTCGAACGCCAAAACAAGATGTTGAAGGCTGAAGTCGAACTGCTTAGAGGGGACATGAGGGAATTGATGCAATTGGTAGGACAACATAGCCATTGTCCTGATGCAAGGCTTCGGAACTACTTGCAACGTGAAGCAGACCGGCTTGGGGCTGGGATTCCAGGTAGCAGCCATGAATATAGTTCCCTAGGAAACGGTACCACGTTGCCAGAGAGATAGTAAGACTACTTTGGTTCACATTTTCTCATATTTTTTATCCGACGATCGCCTGCAAAAAATTCTCCGGGGTCTGGAATTCTGAGGCTAGAAGTTCACGAATGATGAACTCTTTACATATATTGTAATCGATAAGCGCTATTTGACAAAACGTCTATGTGAGTAATTTCTCTGCTAGAATACTTCAGAAAGATATTCATTATTCTGACAGATGTAAGCTACAGTTGAACCAACATTAATTCCGTCTAAGAATACCATTGTGCACGTTTGAGGCCCTCTGTGCCTATCAATTCCTGTCCTAGAGACGTTGTTCGATCAAGGCCATCATATCATCAATACCTGTTGGCTTGTTCACCCAATGCCTAATATCATCGTAATACTTTATCTCGACATATCTGCCCAATACTGTAAGCCCTTCTTCCAAATCTTTCCCGCTACCAATTGGCACTACTTCGTCGTCCTCACAATGTTCAAGCAACACCCGCGTAAGGAATGCTGTATTCGTCCTCGTTGCGCCACTACGCTCCTAAAGCCCAGGAAGAGTACGTATCTTTGTCGTAGAATTAGCGCTAAATCTACCTATCTACCTAACCTTATTGCAGAACAGAAGCTAAATAGACAGACTGATGAACTCAGCTAAACGCAAACTCACACAAAGGAGTTCCAGAATCGCCATCGCGCGACCTTGGCTGATTCCTGCGAGCAAAATCCGGTCTATAGTTATACCATCGACTTCCGACCCGGTTCGCACAATGTCCATGACAGATTCGACGCTCTCTTTCAGGGCGTTCTTTTGCATATCCACTCGTTCACTCGGCCGTTGGACTGACGCTATGTCGAATTACTGGCACATCTCCTCCTGTTTCATCTCCGCCCGTCTCATCACTAGATATGGAAATACCCGTTTTATCGACAGGAAAATAGAAGATAGTTATCCTTGCCGTCTTGGCATTCAAAGAATTCGAAGCAGAATTCGGTAGCATTGCCAGCTTGTCGATGGAGGAATATTATGGTGTGGGCGTGTGGTATATGTATTTCATTGCGATGCCATGGCGGCCTTAGCTATTGTCTTAATAAATTGAGCTGGTAAAAAGGAAAGATACAACCTTCTATAAGCGTAAATCTGTAAACGGCGTCGGATATTTCTGATATTCCCGTGAACTTGATGCAAGCTACATAAGGAAAGAGCGATGTAATTTAGCAAATGTATCGTGGTTCTGTGGGGATAAGGGTAGTTGCAAACATGAAGGGCAACAATCTTTATACTTTCGTTGACTCATAGCTAGCCACTAGAACCTAAAAGCTCATCTACAATTTACGTAGTATTCTGGCTATTGAATTCTCAGTATCTGAAAAGAAGTCAACCAAATAATATAAACTTTTACGACATGTCTTTTTGTTCCCAAATATTCACTGAAGAGGGTGTTCGTTTTAAGTGCCCAAGACAATAGTTTTGGAAAGGCCAATCAGTCAACTATACTGTCAGAAACCAACAAATATACAAGTAGAGATATATGATGCTAAAGGAATAATTAGGAAGATACTCTAAGCAAATTTCTATGCAGCAAAGCAGAACGACAGCGGATAGCGCTTCTCGGGTTCATGCCTATCATTTCCAAAACTTGGGTCATCATAAAATAGACTAATCATAGCATGGAGCATAGGATTAGTTGATGGGGAAACAATTGCTTGTCTCTAGGTTCAAGATAGAAGAAGGATAGTATCGTAGGGATATAATTCGAGCAACCTTAGAAAGATGATATACATCATCATGAACATTCTTCAACACACTCCTAAAAGGTGGCGGTTGTCGCTTCTGGGGTAACTAACTGTTAATAAATGGAGCATAGAATTGCCAATTTTGCCTCAATGCATTAGAGTCTCCCTGAAGAGTCTAGCTATATCAAGCAAATAAAGTATATGTACTAATACTAATGTCCCTCCTTACGTAGCAAGAAGCCCACAGCGCCGAGAAATACGACGGATCCTTTAACTTAATTTCATTTAAAATCTGCGCATACATCGATATTTACTGAAATTGTATCCAAGTTGTACATTATGCCTCTTTCTAAACGCCTAGGAGACCTCCCACCGGTATATTACGTTTGTGACATCGCCTCTACGCCCAATTCATACGAAGCCTACTTTCATAGCGTAATACGATTATTTCACACCCACACCACTATTAACATCTTGCTACTCTCTATACGCATAAGACGATCTTATCTAAGCCTTAGAATCTTACTATAATTCTGGGGAATTATTATCAGCCTTATGCCTGCTATAGTGCACAAATTTATGCAAGGTTGCCACGCGAGTTAGCACCTCCAATCGAAGCGATCACCAATTCCAGTTAGTGCAACGACCCCACGCGTCTCACAGAATAATTACGGTGTAAATTAATTACGTCAATCAAGCAAGCCTAGCTACGGCTGACGATGGCTATACGAAGTCTTGGCGAGCGGGCCGATCTCATCCCTACAACCTTGCGACCTAACTCGACCTAGGCCATGCCTCCGGCTGACCAACCCAGCTCTCTGAGAACACCTGTAGAATTCCTACCTCACGTGTGTGTGCGTGTGAATTCTATTATGGTCATGCACCCTATGGGTATGGGCCGTTACAAAGCGCCAGCTATATACATTCTACTTCCTTACGCCTGCTCCATTTCAGAAGCCAACTATGAGACCTGCTCGCCCAATGCCTAACTCCATGCTCAACAAAGGAAAGAAAAGGAAAGAAATATACTACCGTGTATAGGACAAGCTATATAGCTAGTCAAGGCCTCGTATCCGTAGGGCATTTCCGGCGTCGTGCGCCTCTTAATCGGCAGCGCACTGGCCGAGGCGCGTTTATAGATAGCTTATCATTCTACGCCTACGAGGTAGAAGAGGAGATTCTCAGCTGCCTCCGCTTATCTGCTTCCTCTTCGTCTCTACTTACTTCATCTTATACGTTTAGTTATAGCCGCCCTGTACTTTTTGTAAATTCGATCGTCGCCCTGACTACTTCTATATCCGGCTTCCAGTGCGTGCTGAATCGGTCCATCTATGCTCTACCCGCCACCCTCTTGTCTGCTTAAGTACCCTCCCAGCGCGTATGATAGCTCGCTAAACCGCTGTCCGTGCCTCTGTCGTAGCTTCGCTCTTTGCTGTCTCCACCGTCTACACGAGAAGAGGAAGTGTGCTATTGACTCTTTGTACCCACACTCGCATGCTGCCGTATCCACAGCCTTGATCTTGTAAAGATACTCGTTAAGGAACGTCTTACCCGTCCGTAGCTGCGTGACGATAGCCGCCTCGCTGCTGTTTAGCTGTCGGTATATCTCTGCTGACTTGCCTAGGTGAATTCCCACCTCACAAGGGTAGGGCAGGCGCGGGCTGGCCGTCCTCCCTGCTAGTGGTGGCGGGCTTTGATACTGCATTGCTACAAAACCGTTACGTATAATTTATACCGAAGATTTACTCCCAACAAAGAAGTAACTTGATTCGACTAGAGCGTATTGGTACAAGTCATTTGTGCCGATATCAGCCTTCTGTAGTTATCTGTCATTCCTCAAAAAGCGAGTTTGGTAACTCGCGTAGGCTCTGCCTTGCACTGCCACCCTGGTCGCTTGTCCGCGCCTTGTTACCCCACTCTGTTTCTGCCTTGTGCTGTTCAGCTGTCCCTCGAACTTCAAGGTAGCTCCGCAACTCCTTCAGTAAAACATGGGTCCTAGTAACATACTCTAAATGGCCGAAGCTCTTGCCGCTATCAGCGTTGTCTCCAACATCGTCCAGCTTGTTGATTTCAGTACTAGAGTTATACATCGCATTGAAGAGTTCTACTCCCTCGTAGGAGAAGTTCCGAAGTCTTTTCGTCACGTTAAAGCTGAGCTCCCTCTATTGAAAACTACGCTTCAGCAGATTAAAGAAGCTATCAAAGCGGACTCCGTGGCGGACGTAACTAGAAAAGCTCTTTTGCCCGTGATAGCAGGATGTCGAGAGCAAATCGATCAGCTAGACGCTATTCTCGCGAAAACGTTACCCGAAATCAATGACAGCTGGCAGAGAAGGAGTAAGAAGGCGATAGTAAGCCTACACCAGGATTCTAAGGTCGAAGGCATTACAAAGATCCTGCGAAACTATGTTGGGGTCTTAACGTTCTACTGCGCTGCTCTATCGTCGTCATTACAGCCTCTTACAGGTAGGCATATTTTTAACGACTTATACGGACTCTAGACTAAGTATTCGTTTGTAGATGCCAAACTCTCTAAGATCCGCTGGTGGCTATCTGCGCCGGATCCCTCTGTAAACTACCGAAAAGCGTTTAAGCAACGACAGGCTGATACTGGGCTTTGGTTTCTTGAGAGCGAACAATACACTGGATGGAAGATGGACGCTGTGCCTCTTTGGCTGTATGGAATCCCGGGGTGCGGCAAGACTGTACTAAGCTCTACTATTCTCCAAAATGTGCTCCAACACTGCCAGGATGATCCTGCGAAGGTAACTGCGTATTTCTTCTTCGACTTTAATGATGAGCAGAAGCAGGACCCGGAGATGATGCTGCGCTCGTTGCTGTGCCAGCTCTCACAGCAATCTATTAAGATCCCTGCGAGCCTCGACACCCTGTTCTCTTCTTGCGAAAACGGGCAGCGGCAACCGTCAGTTTATGCGCTTCTGGAGGCAGTGCGACAACTGATGCAGGAGTTTCCGCAGGTCTATGTTGTTCTCGATGCTCTAGATGAATGCGCTCGACGTGCAGAGGTAATGGACATACTTGAAACAATGGCTCAATGGCAGCTTCAGAATTTACACCTTCTGGTAACGAGCAGAAGAGAACGGGATATCGAGAGCTCCTTAGAAGGGTTTGTAGACGAGCAGAACAGGATCTGTCTTCAGAGCGGACAAGTTGACAAAGACATACAACGATACGTCCGACAAAGGCTTATTGACGACAAAAACCTACACAAATGGGAGAAAGACGCTGTTATTAAGCAAGAGATTGAGACTGCCTTAATGCAAGGAGCTCATGGGATGTATGAATCCTCTTTTGAATCCCAAGCTGTCTAACGCTAATAATCACCAAAGGTTTCGATGGGCCGTATGTCAGCTTGACACATTAGGAAAGTGTCGCAATAGAGCAATGCTCCGCAAAGCCCTCACTACATTGCCGCAAACATTGGATCAGACATACGACCGCATTCTCTCTACTATCGGCGAAGAGGATTCCAAGTATGCCATTCGCATTCTACAGTGGCTGACCTGCTCAGCCCGACCACTCTCAGTAAATGAAGTCGCCGAAGTCGTCGCCATTGACATAGAGCGCGACCCTGCGTTTAACCGCGATGAAATCCTGGAAGACCCTCTAGAAGTGTTGGATATCTGCTCTAGTCTTGTTACCATAACTGTAGACGATCGAAACAAGTGGGAAAGGTCAGTGACACGAGTTGTTTCATTAGCACACTACTCAGTTAAGGAGTACCTCCTCTCAGACAGAATCCAGAAAGGCCGAGCAGCACATTATAGCATGCAAGAAACTGTATGCCACAATGCTATAGCAAAGGGCTGCCTTGGATACCTTCTTCAGTTCCAACAGGCAGAGCTGTCCGCAGAAGGAGTTCTTGAGGACTTGACGCTCGCACGATACTCGGCTGAGTTCTGGATCAGCCACGCTAAGAAGATAGGTGGGAAAATAGAGGAGATGAGCCGAGATATAATAAATCTGCTCTCAACGGAAAACTTTGCGTATATTAACTGGATCCGGTTATATAACCTTGACAGACCTTGGGATGAGCCCGATTTTTCAAAGGTTCTAAAATGGGAACCGGCTCCATTATACTACGCAGCACTCTCAGGCCTAAGTGGGGTGATGAAGCTGCTGCTCGATAAGGGCGACGACCCGAACGTACAGGGCGGACGGTACGGCAACGCACTCCAGGCGGCTTCATCTGCAGGCCACGGGCAGGCAGTGAAGCTTCTGCTTGACAAGGACGCCGATCTGAACGCACAGGGTGGATACTACGGCAACGCACTCCAGGCGGCTTCATATAGAAACCACAAGCAGGTAGTGAAGTTGCTGCTTGACAAGGGAGCCGACCCGAACGCACAGGGTGGAGAGTACGGCAACGCACTCCAGGCGGCTTCATCTGGAGGCCACGAGCAGGTAGTGAAGCTGCTACTTGACAAGGGCGCCGACCCAAACGCACAAGGTAGACACAATAGCAACGCACTCCAGGCGGCTTCATCTGGAGGCCACGAGCAGGTAGTGAAGCTTCTGCTCGACAAGGGCGCCGACCTGAACGCACAGGGTGGGTACTACGGCAACGCACTTTATGCGGCTTCATCTGGAGGCCACGAGCAAGTGGTGAAGCTTCTGCTCGACAAGGACGCCGACCCGAACGCACAGGGTGGACACTATGGCAACGCACTCCAGGCGGCTTCATCCGAAGGCCACGAGCAGGTAGTGAAGCTTCTGCTTGACAAGGGTGTCGACCCGAATGCACAGGGTGGATACTACGGCAACGCACTTTATGCGGCTTCATCTGGAGGCCACAAACAGGTAGTGAAGCTTCTGCTCGACAAGGACGCCGACTCGAACGCACAGGGTGGATACTACGGCAATGCACTCCAGGCGGCTTCATCCGAAGGCCACGAGCAGGTAGTGAGGCTTCTGCTTGACAAGGGCGCCGACCCGAACGCACAGGGTGGAGAGTACGGCAATGCACTCCAGGCGGCTTCATCTGGAGGCCACGAGCAGGTAGTGAAGCTTCTGCTCGAAAAGGGCGCCGACCCAAACGCAC
>ML986776.1:40283-92319 GCA_010094045.1 Lojkania enalia
AGGGCGCTGACCCGAATGCACAAGATGGAGAGTACGGCAACGCACTCCAGGCGGCTTCATCTGGAGGTTACGAGCAGGTAGTGAAGCTTCTGCTCGACAAGGGCGTCGACCCGAACGCACAGGGCGGGTACTACGACAACGCACTCTATGCGGCTTCATCTGGAGGCCACGATCAGGTGGTGAAGCTCCTGCTCTATAAGGGCGCCGACCCGAATGCACAGGGTAGATACAACGGCAATGCACTCCAGGCGGCTTCATCTGGAGGCCACGAGCAGGTAGTGAAGCTTCTGCTCGACAAGGGCGCTGACCCGAACGCACAGGGTGGATACTATGGTAACGCACTTTATACGGCTTCATCTGGAGGCCACGAGCAGGTAGTGAGGCTTCTGCTCGACAAGGGCGCCGACCTGAACTCACAGGGTGGAGAGTACGGCAACGCACTCTATGCGGCTTTAGAAGAAGGCCACGAGCAGGTGGTGAAGCTGCTACTCGACAAGGGTCCTAATATCAACGCGTGTGATGAATAGCGTGGTGACACACTATAAGCAGCTGTAGAAGTGAGTGTCTAAAGTGGTAGGGATTGCTCAATAACTGCCTAGATTACTAATGGAATACCAGATTATATACAAGCCTTGGGAGCTGCTTATCGTCCTCAAATAGAGGAGGCTGTATTTAGAGCTAGTACATACGACTAATAGGAAGACTTGGTAAGCTTGCTTGCGCGGCAATAAGAAACATTATTAAAGTAGCGTATCATCTGGATTTCATCGCCACGGGCAGGGAGGACGGCCGACTCGCTCCTGCCCTACCATTATCAGGCAGCGGATTTTGGGGATGTTTTCAGAGAGTTGAGCTGGTGGATTAGAGGTATGGCCAAGGCTGATTGAAGTCGCGAGGCTTAAACGGGGCTGAGATCAGCCCGCTTGCCAAAACCTCGCAGTGCTACAAGCTGAACCACTATATGAATTATATACGGCGGGAATATTCTAATTGGTGATCATTTCTTTTAGAGGTACAAAACCATATAGCGACCTCGCGTGTTACAAATAGACACAAGGCTGAAAACAATATCGTGATATAGTAGTGAAGTTCTAGGCCTGGATAAGGCATTTTCATAAATTCTATAAGTAGCTAGAGCTTAATAGTCCTATATTAAAGGAATTTGGTTACTTTATAAATCGATACTATGTAAAATAGGCTTAAAGGCAATAATACGAATATAATTTTTAGATAGATAGAGTTAAAGATAGTCAGGAGTATTTATAGTAGATTCAGAAGTCAAAGTACTCATATTTCTCGCTACGGTGGGTTTTTCTACATGCAGAGATAGACGTTATAGCTAAAAGAAAATATTTCAATAAAAGTGAAGATGTACTTTTCTCTCTTTGAATCTCCCCAACAATACACACATACAAACCATATAGCCTTCGCGCAACGACACTTTGACAATCTACTCACTAAAAATTCATAATTCACAACATCTCCCAACCAAACCCCTCTAGCAATAAACCAAATATTAAACCAATTCAAAAACCCACACACCATCCCATCAAGGCTCCCCCACAACAAAAACCTCCCGATCAACCACATACGGACTGTCATACTCGCACCCCCTCGGCGTCTCCTTTTTCCCTCCACCCAACACATCCTGGCATCCACTCTCTAAATGAAACGGTGCCATGCCGTTCGAATCTAAACTCTTAGGCTCACTCGCACTCGAACTCTCCTTCGCGCTACTGGACCGCATCTTCCGCCCTGGCGATGCGGAAAGCACCACGCGGTTCATCGAGTACGCAAGCTCGGCCATCGGACCCGCAGGATCCTGCGCAACCCTCTTGTAGCCGGAGTAGGCGGGGCAGTGCAGCGAGCGGGTGCTCCAAGGGTAATTGCGTGTGTCTACTGTGCCGGCCAGGAAGGGGGCATCACGGAGGCGGGCGAGGGTTCCAAGGTCGATTTCCGGGGGTTGACTGTGGGCATGGTTTGGACGGGGAGTATCAGCTTCGGAGGAATGGGAAGTGAGGATATGCTGGGCGTCCGGCTTCATCCGTGAGGCCGCGGAGCTATCGTCTCTGGCTGTCGTCTCAGCGCTAGGTTGTGTATGTCGTGTACGCCCCATCTCAATATCGTGACTCCTCTTCTTCCTTGTCGACCCGCCGAGGAAGACATACACATGATAGGGCCACAAGAAGAGCAAGACGAGCAAGTTGTTCGTACTAAGGAAATACTCTTTCGGCTTCCTCTTCTCTAGGTACAAATTGCTGAAAATAGCTTTCCCGCATACGAAGAGGAAGAGGAAGATGAAGGCGCTGAGGGCCCCGAGGACGATGCTGATGTTTTGGCTGACGTCCGGGGGCATGTCGCTGGGGATTGCGCCCTTGCCGTTTTTGATGCCACCACTGCTTCCGGATCCGCCTTTGCGGGGAGTGAGTGTAAGCATTTTGATTATGGGATGCACCTTATATGTGTGCACTCGCCCAAATGGGTATGTTTCATTAGTCTAGAGATTAAACTCAAAGAGGTCGCTGTGAAAATAAATACAAGGGCGGAAACAACGAAATACCTAACATTGTAATTGTATATCGTAGGATAAGAACCACGCTTTGTCAATCTTGTTCTTGAAAGTGGTTGTGTAGCCGAAATTCACAAGACGGTGATGTTATGTAGGCGAATGCACTCGACTTTGGAGCTTGGGGTTGAACATAATACTATCTTGAAATTGATAATTCATGAAAATAGCGAATGGAAGATATACAAATACGATCATCGGACCATCATTTTATACTGCATATTCTGATCATATTGAAGACCTTTGATAAAGACACTCTGTTCATGGGACGGGGGGCAAACAGGGCAAAGAACCACAATGCCAAGGACCTTATGTACTTGCCCCATTCTTTGATAAGACGCTACGCTCTGGGATATCTACTAGGCGATTGCTATTCATAACCTCAAAGTCGCTTCAGCTCCCATGCCGGTGTACCATTAACCGAGAATGACCACTCCAACTTCCCATAACCGGAGGACTTTTCTGGGCGTTATGTTACTTCTGCATTGCCCCACTCTTCATCGCTCTCCTACTGAATCTTCTTCATGCTCTTACCTGTTGCTTTCACTCGCAACTAGGCTCCAAATTTGTATAGGTGGTACGGCCACATGAACGCTAGGATTAGAGGATTGATAGCGGTGTAGATCAGCTTCTTAGCTAGGGTGCGTTTCATGCATATTTAGAAACAAGGTAGCGTGAGAAAGAACACCAAGAGGAGAATGAGAGTGGTCGCTATAATGGCTGTCTTTTCGGCGGTGCGGTTGTCTGGGGATGTACTCCGAAGCTCGATTTGCGAAGCGACGTGCTTGATAAGCATAGAATAGAGATATAGAGAGTCTGAGAGAGATATTTCCGGTATGATGGCGGATCTAGCATAGTAAATAGAGGAGATGCTATCGGCTCGGGATTTGTACTTGTTAAGCATCGTAGCAGAAGCATCTTGTTCAGGCATAATGATCTCGAAATATTGGCAATAGCCGGGGCTATTACTGGAGAACGCGTTCTGAACTCCGAATATAATCGACTGAAATGTTTTCCGACAAGCAATGCTCAAAACACGAATACTTGAAAGAAATCAGAATATCCCTTGCGTCCATTGGGCAGTCCTGCGACACAGAATCTCTATACAAGGATTAGCATGAATGAGAAAGACACTTCTAGTGCCATCAAACTACTCACATTGTCCAGCAAGGAAAACAGATCGATATAGCCATATACTCTTGAAATCGGATTAATGCGTTTACACGAGCATCCCCACGTATTCCATGCTGGCCTAAGAGGAGGCTAACCAGCAACTCAAACTCTCGTCGCCCCAACGCAGATCAGCGTCGGAGGGGCCAGTTCGGTTCTATTGCAAATGAATCCCGCCCAGGGCCCCCCGCAGCTTCAGCCAGCGGCTCGAAATGAGTAAGCGGTCTTCTGTCGAGGCCCATGGCAAGCGCAGCATTTGTTCGGTTGTGCCTCGCCTCGGCATTCTGTGCATAGTTTCCTTTCCGGAGCACCGACTTCGTGCAGGACGGTTTTCTTTGCGGAGGTACTAGAGGCACCGGAGAGCTCGCGGGTAAGTCTTGTAAAGGTATTACCGAGACTGTGGAGCTGGTAAAGCTGCTGGAACTACCTGTGCCTTCCGCACCGGATGAATCTGTTCTTCCGTGACGGTGCCGACGTGAACAACAGCAGGTGCGGCCGTAGCAAGCAAGCAGCCAGACAACAGCGACGGTGGTGATGATGACGGGTATGACGCCCGCGCACAGGATAGCGACGACCTCCTTGGTGGAGAGCTTGAAGCCACCGTCGGCTGATTCGATGAAGCGCGGCATGATGCTAGCGCCGCTGTTCGCAGGCGCATCGGCAGCGGAAATAGACATGACGGCGACGAGATGCAGTTTACTCGGCCGGATCTGGAGAGGCAATGAAGTGGGCGTGGGGAATGGTCGAGCTATAGCGTGGGGCATGGTAGGGACAAAGACGTTGTGAAGGGGGACAAAGAAAACTCAAGGAGTAGACCGAGTTGTGTGAAGGCGACGGCGGTGGGCACGATAGCTCGGCGTATTGTGCCGCCTAGGCAGGCACGTGGGCGCTCTTTCGGTCAATGGCAGGAAATGGATACACGGGAGCAAGGAGGGGTGATGATGATGGCGGCGGTGGTGATGGTGGTGGTGGTGGTGGTGGTGGTGGTGGCAGTCACCGCAAAGATGACATGTTCAGCGGTGAAGGTGAATAAGACTTAGCTTAGGTAGCTTCCTGCCCGCTCAGGTTGGCCACACGCTAAAGAGACGTGCCTGCTCCAAACTCCTGCAGCACCGCCAGGGCGATGGGACTCCACTTCATCATGGTATTGTGGTCTGCATCCAAACATGTCAGCGCTCAACGATCCATCTACATCGCTACAAGCAGCTCACCTCCATGCTTTGCGATGAGCTTACTGATGCTCCTCGCGCCAGAACGCCATACTTCCTGCCGCCCGGCCTCGCCCAAGTCTACCACGCGGACCTCGTCTATGTCCTCTTCATCCGTCAACGAGTCTTGTAGAGCAGCCTCAAGCGTTGATCTGAACAGCTCCTGGCTTTGGTCCCAGGGCATCGTTGTGTCGTCTTCCGCATGGACAATCATGACACGGAACTTTGAGCTCATTCGAGCCAATGTAGCTAGTCTTGCCTGCGTTCGCCAACTGTCTCTTATCCTGCGACTGAACCACGCTTGCAGGGCCGGAAAGGCCTTGACAGGTGCAAGCAAGGGCAGAACGCCGGCGATCGAGTAAGCAGAAAATGCATTTCCCGTGCTTGTGAATGCAGCGCACAGAATGAGGCCAGAAAATTCAACGGGGAGCTCGAGGTTGATGTAGTGGTGCGCGATGCCTGTCGCAACTGCCGTCCCCAGCGAATGGCCCAGCAAGAGGATCCGGTCTGAGGAGATTTTGGCAACATGAAGCGCCCATTCGACTACAGCTTCGGCGTCGCTCAAAAGACCTGTCTCGGATGGAGAGCCCGTGGATTTCCCGAAGCCGCGGTAGTCAAAGGAAATGACGAAAATCTTGTCAGACGCGCCGGCCGAGTACATACGATATTCCTCCGTGCGGCGGCCTTGAGCAACGGTGCCGGTGTTCTGAAATGTTGGCCACAATCCGATTTTATGAAACCAGGACTTACTCCGTGAACTAGAAGCAATTAGCCAAGCGTAGAAAGTTAGAGCAGGTATGTTTTACAGTAGATGATAAGTCGTGCTTCGGGATCATCTCGAAGAAGTTTGAAGGCCAGCTTTCCCTCGATGTCTTCATGCTGCCCCGACTTCTCATTCACAAAGCCTTCTAAGTTCTTTGAGTACACCCCCAAAGGCGCGATAAGCCAAGCAAATAACCTCTCGCCGTCTCTGGTGGGGATCCGGAAGGGAGCAACCTGGTTCTCTGCCGGCTGGTCAGCTGAGCGTCGCGGAACGCCGCGCAGATCGCATGTACTTAGGAACCCGGCTCGTTCGGGTTCTTCGAGCCATTTTCCAGGCCAGAGCGTCACCCAGTGCAGGTATAACATCCTAACTTGTGTGAGTCATGACGGCCTGTTGCTGCTGCTGCTGCCTGCCTGCCTAACGAGGGACTGACTGCTTTTGCACCCAAGGAATGCAGCACAAGAGGGTCAACGGGATCCAAATCCCGCTCACTGTTACAACAGGGATTGCAACGGAAGAATACCAGCTCATGGCGTTGCAGCAAAGCGCTCCAGAGTAAATGGGTAGGGAAAGGATGAGGTTAGGGAACAGGATCCGTGAGATTGCGCTTTAGGGTCCGCGACTAGACGCGTATGGAGGGCCTGACTTGGCTAAAGCACTCCATCCACCCGCATCTGTCTTTCCACGCTTGAGCAAGACCTCCCTCTCAAATCTTGCCCAATGTAGTGGTAGAATGCGAGATGTTAATCCATTGTCGGGTTGGCGTGCCTATGAGCCCGAAAGCTTACGAGAGAATCGTACGCGCTTTCTTACTGGACGCCGCAGCAGCCCCGCCAGCGTGCAGCATGCACGACCGGCCTGTATTTAAAGTCCTAATCATTCGCTTCAATAATTGTAAACACCAAACAACGACTTCCGCATCCCAGTCACTAATCAATATGTCTATTACCACCCCAGGAGATCTTCCTTCCAAGCCATCCGTCTACCACGGCTCCTGCCACTGCGGCACCATCCGCTACTCCATTAAGCTCACCTTCCCCATCGTCAAATCCAACGACCGCCTTGCAAAGCTCGTCCGCGTCTACAAATGCAACTGCACCACCTGCCACAAAATGGCCATGTTCCACTGCCGCGTCGCGAATCCCGCCACTGACTTCATCCTCACCTCGCCCTCAGCCATTGAAGAAATGGGGGAGTACCGCACCGCTGAAAAGGTGATTGGGTGGTACTTCTGCAAGAATTGCGGTGTGAGGGTTTTTGGTGTCGGCGGGGGGTGGGTGCAGCGGGAAATTGATGGTGGAGAGTGGGGTGAGGCGGCGGATGAAGGGGTCAGGAAGACGGTCTGGGCTACGGAGGAAGGGCCGCTGATTAAGCGTGTGTTTGATGGGAAGGAGATCGAGATGCCGTTGCATTATGTCAGTGTCAATGCAGTGACGTTGGAGGGCGTGGATTTGAGGGAGTGGCATGAGAAGGGGTGGATGTTTTATGTGGATCGGAGGTTCGATTCGAAGCCTGGATTTCGGTGGGAGGGGCCGTATGAGTGCGGGATGTATTAGTAGTTGTGTGGGTGGCTGATTGGAGTAGAGTTTGCGGATCTGCAAGTCCTCGGCGGAGAGGTTTTATAGAAATGGAGTAGCTTAATTCGTATTTCTGACCCGTGTCTTCTGGAGAAGCTCAAATTACTACATTGTCCGATAGATGCAATTTGACAACTATGAGTTAAACGCGGGACACATGTATCTATAGAAATTTTCTCACCATAGTGAAATTGTACTATTACCGATTCGTGTGCTTAATCCTATACTATACTACCACTGAAGTTCTGATTTAGGCAGGAATATCGTCATAGCCTTACAAGATTAAAACCAGATTACTTACAAAGCGTCATGGCTGCGCCAAGAGTATTAGCGTTATGACGCCTACGCGTCTTGAATAGTGAGAATTATAAGGGTGATTACCGCACCGGATTTTTTCAAACAACATTACGTAGTAACTACCTCACGGCTCTCTTAGCAATATACAGTTTAGTAACAATCTCGCTCAATAAACACGCTCTGTATTAATGATTCTAAACGCTTCAAATATCTAAATTTTTGTTCCGTCGAATGATTAAGCGCTCCGTCTGGTAGGCTATTGGAACTATATGTTATTTATAATTGTAAGCAGGAGGGGGTAGAGACTGTATAGGGTGGTATAGATAGATGTATTGATGGTGTACTATGGTGTTCCCTTGACCTCTCGGTCAAGGTACGGCGGGGGAATATATAGTACATGAGACTGCTTAGTCAAGGGCTGCACAGCTGACCAGGCACGTGACCTGAACTTACAATAATTAAGTACGTTCATCTACTCTAATTAACATGTTATTGTTATTACCCCCGAAAATCTATGCTAGATTAGTATTCTTATACTAATTAAGAGAGAAAGTATTTTCCATCAATAAATATCCACAAAGCTATCAGAGAGTAAACTGAAAAATGAAGAACACCCACAGAGTAGAAAATTTTGATAATGACCGTTTCATTCAATATCTATCTTTATAGCAATTGGGGACATGAAGAAGGAAAGGGCGAAGCACTAATTACGAAAGGAAGAAGGAATTTTCAGAGCCATTCTTAATCGTACAAATAGAACCTGACCATATATTGTTACAAAAATGGAAAGAAAGAAAAGGGAATGGAACGGAAGGGAAAAGGCGGAACAGGGGAAGAGAACATATGGGATCTCAAAGATGTTCCTATTTGTGGGCGGTATTGAATGGCAAAAAATATGGTTTCTCCTTGACCTGTTTCGGGAAATCATCGTCTACCCACTCCAGGAAAGCCTGGTTCAATCAGCAATATTCCGTATTCATATCAAGATGATCGAATTTTCCTGCGCCCCGAAGACTTTCATAAATCGACATCACCTAGAATTCTATCGGGGCGCGCTGATATAGTTTTCAGGCTTCCGTGAGGCACCATGGAGTAATAGTGTTATGCAACTTCAAGACATTCTTTTCGAAGGTTCCTGCACTCAATTTCCCCACTCACTGACACCGACGTTCCGGCACCGTGCGTAGGAACCTGGAGAGTTATACATGATCCTTGCCCAGAAACGTTGCGGAGTTGGAGCCCCCCTAGGCAGGTGCAATCTGGAAGTGTGACAGAAGCGATGTCGAAGAGGCTACAGAGACAATAATTTTTGACCTAGAACCTAATGAATGATAATTTATATTCAGCATCTACTGACACCAGCGCTCTAATTAAGAAGTGGGTTGTTAGATCTGAGATTACCAACTGAGAAGGAAATATAGAATTCTATTTTCCTTTTTATATTATACATTTTTGTTGGAGGGTGCCTCCATGGTGTTTGCCCTCGCACGTGATCGTATTAGTGCCTTGGCATGCCCACATATATATAGCTTCCTCCATAGCTTCAATATACCTCAAGCCCTCCGTCCAACAATTTTCAGGGTTAAAGACATTTGGGCATATTGTGGAATCAACAGGGCATGAACACCACGACCAATTCCCGCTTCAGGAATTTTTACATCACAGTGCTGTATTATTATTAAGAATATAAAGGATCCCAAGTTGTGAACACTTTCTAATTGCTAGGTATTCATCTCTATTGTAAACAGTGGTCCTAGACCACTCTGAAGCGCTTATCCATGCTTGGTAACCTTAGGCGCGAACATGTTGGATACTGATAGAAGCTCGGACCTACCCCCCGCTTATCGCGGCATGAGCCCTTCCTTTCCGACCAGATCCTTCCCCTTGGCTGTCCATCAATAGCAGCAACCAGAATCCCATAATTAGAAGATTTTATTTCTTAAACACAGGTTATCACTTCTTCACCTCTTTCCCTTCCATATCTCTCTAGCTTTTGCCTTCCACCCCGCATCCTTTTCCTCCCTGGCACCCTCGAGATCAATATCCTCAAACCGCTCCGCTGGCGATGTTTCGCTAAACCCACCCTTTCTCTTACTCCTTTCCCGAATCCTCTGTAGCAACCTCTCAGCATACTGCTGGGCGGCATCGCGGTCCGGGTTTTTAGGATTAGCAGCCGCAGCCGCAGCCATACGATAGGCTTCGGCATCCGGATCACCAGCTGGAATGACTTCCATGGGCTTGGGGCCCTCAGAGGACTCGGCGTGGCTGGAGTCACTATGTGGCCATTCGGATTGGTAGAGGTTTCGATATGCGTCTGGAGCACCATCGTAGGGCTCGATGATAGAGTGGAAGACCCCTTGCGTGTCCCTATACCCGGGTCTTCGCGGAGCCTGCTCGAAGCTGAAGCGGTTTAAGTGCCGTGGTGTAGGCTCCTCCGGAGCTTGGGGAGCAGGTAATGAAGCGCACGGTTCGTGCTGTGGTAGCGGAGGAGTTTCTGGGGATGAAATCGTGAAGAAACGATCATTTTCAACCCGTAAATCTCCCTTCTCTGGATCGGGAGACAGCGATTTTGTAGTGTTACGACTGAACATGTCTGGCCAGAAAGTTGCTCTATCCTTATTTCCCATACCCTCGGCTCTAGTCTCTTGATCCGCGATAGTAGTGGAGATCTGGCTTCGTCGCTTTTTAGCAACTTTGAAGGCATCGATGGTGATGTTGGGATAGGTGCCTTTTTCTAGTCCTCTGATCTTCTTGTCTTTGTCTATGCAGGACTTGCATCGGCCCCGGCAGCAGAGATAGATAGCGTAGATAATGGCTAGAAGGTAAAGAATTATGATCAAGACGACTGCAGCAAGCGTTAATTTTGCTGTAACATCGTCTAGAAATTTACTAGCCGGCTCGGTAGTTGGGCTACTAGTCGGAAGCGGTGTTAGAGTTGAAATAGCAGAGATAGCTGTTTGAGAGCCGCTTCCAATCGGCTTGGAAGAAATGATAACAGTGGGACGTGAGGATGAGAGAGATGGGTGAACATCTGAGTGTATGGTCGATGAATCTCCGCCGGTCGGGGCAGGCACAGTAGTGAATTGAGTGAGTGTAATGATAACGACAGGTAGGCTGCTTGCAGCCATTTTTTGTGGCTTGCTTCTCACTGTAGGTGCGTATGTTTTCAATATTGTGTATGCTGTCTACTCACGCCATACGAAATAGGGAGATTTATATCAGACAATGGGTTCCAGGTTTGCACATTGTGAATGTACCATGAACAATGTAGACAGTTGCGTACATTATGAGCTATCTAAGCTCCGGAGATGCATACTGAAGCACATTAGAATCCCTATTATTTGGACGTATGGCATTGTGCAAGCTGATTTAACTCCAACGTCACACAATGCTATTGCATCCAGCTCTCGTCGAGAGGATAGGAGCTTTTGAGCATTTTGGGTTGGTAGGATGATGGAGGCGTAAATTTAGGAGAAGGAACTCTGATTTTACCAAAAGGAAGATAGAATGTGGAAATAAACTTGACATTGGAATATACAGGATAGAAAGCAAAAGCTCGCTGTCAACGCCACTGCCATGCTATGCTTGCCAAATCTATGACAATTAATTGAAGACTTGAACGTGCCCGCATAGGCTCACTACAGCAAAATTTTACTGAATGTGAACATTCTTAGACCCAGTTCTCTTGGATAAATCTATCTGTACCACAAAAAGTGCGTTACTCTTGAGATCTAATTAATGGATTGCTTGAGGTACATTTTTTACATCAACAACTTCCCCGTGTCCCGGTGTGCATAGAATCTCCGTGGCATCGGCGGTTGGTGCGCTACCCAAATCACTGATATCGATGATTCTAGATTGGTGATTTCCGCGGCCTCGAGGGTTCGACAATCTAGAGTCCCAAGAGTTGGATGAGTTGGGTTTGCTTGTACAAACCGCTGAATTAGGTCGAACGCACTTTTCTAGAGAATACAGTCGCGATGAAGGCGAACTTCGGGATTGTGGAGCAAGCTGTGCCTTAGAATACTGAAGAGTGTTGCTCAGCGTAGGAGACGAACAGACAGCCATCGTCGGTATTACGCTTTGGGGCCCGAAAAATTGCACGGGCATGCCCTCCCATAACAGCGGCTTTGGACTCTGTATCTCGGCTGGAGTGGTAGGAGTGGAAGTAAGCACTATTGTGGAGGAGATATGTAGCGCTCGGTTTGCTGGGGAAGCCCTGGAAGCTAAGATCGCTTTGACTAGATCGACGGAAATTAGACATGCTATTCAAGGCTCGCTCGATATTAGCTAATCTTGCAACGTCCATCGGGCTGGTAACCAAATAGTAGGGATATTACTCCTGTCGCTTCCGCTTAGTTCTTACCCGGGAGTTTGAGCGAGTAAGGTATAATTTCCTCAGACGAATACCATCTCTAACGTTGATAATACTGAATATTGGACTGACGATAAATGATTGCAAGAATCGTGAGGGTGGTGAAAAGAACGACTGCCAGTGCACTAAAAGAGATGGTGAAAATACCAACAGGTGCAATTGCAAAAGGTTTACCCAGCGGAGTAGCTTGACAGGCTACGATTGGAGTTAGGGATGGCATGCCTACGACCAGCACAGCTTTATGAATTGAAATCAGCGTGTACGATTAATATGATAAAGCTGACGTGGTCCAACCCGACGTGGTCCAGGCCGCTTTATAAGAAAGTGGAGGTAGAAATTGGATGCACGTGACTAGACAAAAATTACAATCAAAGGAGAGTAGATTATTGTTTTCAAGAGGTTGTGACTACTACATGGCGAGCACGCGTGGAATTTCCTTTGTGCACTTTTCTTTGATGATACAAAAAAGTGAGAGGAATTTGTCCCTGACGGAACAATTTGCGGAGGTTAGACAAGAACCAGTTGACTATCAATTCAGGTACATACACATTCAGATTTAGTGTCCGGCTTTTGCACAGCCGCCAGAGTTTCAATCATAGGTGGCCCCTGCACGCCTAAGCGTCCTTGCCCTAGCTTCTGTTGTATGATTTGTGTAACGAAGCCCTCTAATGCTCGATCGCAGGCTAAGGCAGAAGCTGTCGGAGCCTGAGGCTACAGTCTGCACTAGATCTCGCGATCCTTTGCACCATAGTGCGACGATTTGGTCTAGTCACACGTAACACGCGGGGTACGAAGTCACTCTAGAGGTGCAGGCTGGCCGATACTTTCTTTTTCATTTCTTCTTCCTTTTGCAAAGGGCATACAACTTCAATAACACGATACAGGACTTGCTATTACTGATCTAGAGTGAATTTTGCAGTAGACTAAGTGCCTTCATGCTATTGGGCCTCAAAATCATTTAAAAAAGAGCACTAATGGTTCGAAGACCTATTAGAAGGCGGCTTGGAGGAGCTACCACAAGCACGAATGCGCGGTATTCTCCGAAAATCTTGACATATATCTCCGAAGCTGAGCATTATATCGGCTACTGAGCATGAACAAGCATGAGCTTCTTACAGGCCAGCGATGGGAAGCATTATACAGACCACAATCGCATCGGGTTGGACAACTATTTACCGGACATGCTCAAAATATCACTTTAGCGTCCGGATTTGCGATGTTTCGTACAACGGCTCTTCTTAGCTCTTCCGAGGTTCTGGCTCAATATTGCGTAGTACCTTGGTAGTGTCTTACTGAACTAATAGGAAGCTAACGTCACTGGCATCAGATGCTTACCAACTGCCTATCGATTTATCCAGCAAAGGGGGAACGCTTGGTATGGGCTTAGACGTGGTAGCATCACTTCTGAATCATTCCTATAATCCCGTCGCGTTTGTCTTCTTTGAAAGTAGATCTCTCCGCGTGCGTTCAGAACGGGGGTTATTTGCTGGCGATGGGGTCACACAATGCTATACGGATGTTGGTATGTATAAAGTATCGGGGCAGATGAGGAGGAAAAACTGTGTTGATACATATCTATGGTGGATTAAGGCTATTTATACTATCTGTCCTAGTATCACATGATATCAGGGCTAGTCCTTAGTAGGGATTGTGCCATACATATAACCTTACAGTATGGATGCTTTAATTCAATGACCCATGCTGAGTGTTGAATATTTCTTCAATTGCCATTGTGAGTAGACATTCCAAACATCTACTTCTCTCACTGTAAGCCGGGTCACGTGCCTGATTAGCTATGTAGCCCTTGAGTAAGCAGTGTCGTGCACTATATATTTCTCTACTATCTTAGACCGAGAGGTCAGGATAACCATCAAGACAACCATAAGCACAGCTATCAATACAACATCCATACAGTTTCCACCCACTTCTGCTTACATTCACTCATTGCTTCAAGGTAGGAGGTGTGAGAAAGAGGTACAGGAGCACGAAAAGTGCTTATTGAACAAGATCGGATGGACCTAACAATTGGAGCGAACTTAGCATAAACTTATAAAGCTTATGAATGTAGCTGTTCGCCCTTTCAACTCTAGCAACGGCTCTATGGACGTGGGAAAGATTGACGCCGATGCCCAAAACTTAGCAACGGAAGCCTTTCCAGGTGGAAACTAGCCAGAAGACTTAGCGGCAATGCCTTCATTGTGCATCCAATTTGTAAGGATATTAAAGGCGCAAGATCGCGATATTGAGGCCTTGAAACACAGCATCAGCGTCTACATGTGTCTAGAAAGGCGCCGAGGGCGGCAATGGCTTCGGGAGCTATTTCAGCTACTTCAAATCTTTGCACGTGTAGTCGAACTATCCAAGTAGATCGCTACTCTCGAAGGCCATAGATTTCTCAGTGAAGATCAGCTGTGGAATAATCTGCACGGCTACCTCCACGAATTGGTCCTCGGCGCAACCAAGACCTTCGGACGCGACGCAACACACGCAGAAGCAATTCAAAACGGGTACAATGATCGCTTGAGGGCAGATGATGTGCCCGCGCCCGGAAATCGTGTACTAGCAAAACGATTTAAGAGGGCTCAGTCGAAATTGCTTCTCTAGGCGGGAATATATAAAAACAAGAGCATTACTTTAACCTAAATGATCAAATACGGAATTTGTGTACAACTTGATGCCTCTCCTCTATCTAGCGCCTCTTCCAACCACTCCTCTTCCACCCCATGATAGCAACCATCACGCCTCTTGTGTCAAGTTCGAGTCCATCAAATATGCAAAGCATCAAAGCGTTCTATCAACCGGCCGATTATATCCGGCTTACGTGCATCTGCTTCGGCATCCGTTTGAGAAGCCAAATGCAGATCAAGTCTACCAGGGCCGGTCGGCACAACACCTACCATAGGAGCCTCCGCCGTCTTGTGGATGAAAACAAGAGCTGGTCGACTCAACACCTTCCATAGGGCCTCCGTCATCTTGTGGATGTGAACTAGAGCTGGTCGACTCAACACCTTCCATAGGGCCTCCGTCATACTGTGGATGAGAGCTAGAACCCAGGGCCGAAACCGATTGAGATAACATAGGACAGCCAGTTGATTGGTTTCCACCAGGCCCTCCCTTGCTCAGAAAGTCCCACTGGGCTTCCATTTCCATCGTGACCCGAAACGGAATATCCGGATATTGGCCGTTAGGATGCTTATAAACAACCTCTACATGGAGCAACAAAGACATATTTTAGGATTTCTGCAAGCTCAAAGGATGCTTCAATCTTGTATCCCCCGGTGCAATCCTCCCTTGCCTTCCTAAGAACCAAGCGTCCGCAACAGTTGCTACAGTCCTTCAACTAGCTGATATAGCAGTCTTCCAATTAGCCGATATAACAGTCCTCCAACTAGCCGATATAATAGTCCTCCAACTAGCCGATATAATAGTCCTCCAACTAGCCGATATAATAGTCCTCCAACTAGCCGATATAATAGTCCTCTAACTAGCCGATATAGTCCTCCAACTGGCCGATATAATAGTCCTCCAACTAGCCGATGTAATAGTCCTCCAACTAACCGATATAGTCCTCTAACTGGCCGATATAATAGTCCTCTAACTAGCCGATATAGCCGTTCTCCAACTAGCCGATATAACACTCCTCCAACTAGTCGATATAACACTCCTCCAACTAGCCAATATAACACTCCTCCAACTAGCCGATATAACACTCCTCCAACTAGCCGATATAATACGCCTCCAACTAGCCGATATAACACTCCTCCAACTAGCCGATATAATACGCCTCCAACTAGCCGATATAACGCTCCTCCAACTAGCCGCGAGTTCTTCAACTGCTCCCTGTTTCAGCTCGCTCGACCGAGGGAAGGATAGCTTTACGATGATTTATGCTGTGAGGAAGAGATGCCAAGAAGACGCGTTGCGACGCGTCGCTCAAGTGGGGCCGCCGCCAAGACTATGATCCCGGACACGGAATCACTCTCCCCTTCGTAAGCCCTTTCTAAGCCGCTATACGCGCTAACCGCATGCTCACAGCACTTCCATAATTCCTACTGAAGTCCTTTACGAGTATACAGTATCAGCTCGCCATCCTCATGCTGTCGGGCCTAGTAACAGCAAGGCCTCTTGCAAAAGGATGCGATAGCGAGCCTATTCTCTTACCACCAAGACTTCTCCTTCAGCCCTTAAGAGCAAGGCGGCCCTAGCGATACACAGTTCGTAGGTACACCACCGCTTAATGCCTCACAGACACCTCGGGCCTCCTTCCACAGTTTGTCGGACCGAACGAGGGTTGCTGCCCACCCGTAGACACAACTAGAACTAGACAGGTTCCGATTCCGCGATCTCCATGAATGGGACGAGCACAATAGCCATGGGGAAGAAGTAACGACCATTTTTCACTATTCGATCGAGTGGAAGGTCGCCGTCAGCAAGGTAGTGTCTCCGGACACCGAGCAAGGCGTTGTTCTAGTTCCAATCGGATATTGGCATATGATTCTCAAGCCTAAGCTCGACAGGCTTCTGCAAGAAAAGTTTGGGCTCATAGGGAGATACAATGTGACTACACCAATATCACTGTTTTGATAAAAACCCGTATACATCGTGAGCGCGCCAAGCACTTTGACAATCTAGACATCGACTGGCCCATTATCGCCAAAGAACTACAGGAATGGAGCAAATAGTTCCGCTCTCAGAAGAAGTTCCGAGCAGGTCTCTGTTTCAATTACGGGGACTCGCATCATGCTTCCACTGGCCTGCCACAATGAGGAAATTACCAAGATTCTTCGACTACGCAAAGAATGCTTTACGAGCGAGCTACGCAACTCGATGCAGATCAGAGTCGACCGAGAGCACTTCTATTTGGCGTGAAATCTATGCTTTGATGTGATGTCTAGGCCCACTATGCGACCTGGGATAATATTGTTGGTGATACCCCTTCAGCACGAAGCATTATAATTTTAGAACGCATCATCTTAAGGCAGTAATCGATTTCGTAGAGCAGGGCAACCCTCAGGGAGACTATGACGACGTTCCTAAGGAGATCCGTAAGCAGCTGATATTAGAAGAACGTTAGCGAGAGAAGCGGCAGGTTAAACCTAACATTACGACACCCACACTAAACTATCCGCACATTACTATTACTATTGTCCTACCTTAACCTCACCAATCACCTTTAATGAGCTATAAGGCAATATTAGCACCCGTGGTGCGCCCTATGAGCAACACTTATCTTGAAATTCCAAGTTTGAGGGACCGAGCCGTAACATTTTACAGCGAGTGGCGGCAATCGTAAATCGATAACAAGATGCTGAAGGAAGACTTTCGTAGAGCAGGCGACGTTGCGTTACAAGATGGATTGGGCTTAGAGTAGATACATCAAGATTTAAGACTGCCTTTTTCACTGAGCACGGCGTTGAGAGAAGAGTTGCCTGACGGTTTATCAGCGGTATTGAAGGTTGGACAAAGTGATACAAATTGTCTTGTGATAGCAATATAGTCACATAACTTAGACAGCTCTGTAGATATATATTTATTTTATAACGCACTCTTAAGCAAGCGTTAGAAATTACAAGTTTGATGAACCACGTCACTACAATATCAGAAGTCCTCCACAACAATACCAGTATGACTGAAGTGACCTTTCACACTCTGCTCCCTTGCACCTACAACATCGAGGCACCATTCAAGGAATGCATTAAACCTGTGTTGCGGATCACTCTCATATTCCTGCTAATTCGTCTTAATAAATCCCTTTAGTTCTGCGAAGAATTCTTCGATCGGATTAAGGTTTGGTATATATAGTGAAGGTACAATAGCTTAATGCCCGCATTAAAGCACATCTATTTAATATAATCTATATAAAAGGAGGCGTTGTCCATCACAAGGATAGTCTGCCGTTTAGGGAATAGTTCGTAGTGCTAAGGAGCTGCTCAACATAGTCTTCGTATATAGTAAGATTTGATACCTATAAACCCGGCGAAACTTAGCCACTTAAGCTGGAGTGACACCGAGAAGAGGCTAGTCGGTTCACCTAAAGCCAGTCCGCTTGTCGCACTTAGACTCATCCGCGAATATAAGATGGTATGACTTGAAATTAGAGCTATCACGCAAATAGAAACCCCGGAGATCCTAGTTCTGTCGTTGAACCGCTTGGCGAAAAACCTTCTTTGTCTAGCGTACGGCTGTCAGAGCGCGACTGATTGTGGAAACACTCACAAGAATCCCGAACTCGTCCTGTAAGAAGACAACCATTTCATCTTGGTATAGTCCAGGCTTCTCTAGCAACCGACCTCGAAGGACTTCCAGCATCGAGGTCTTTATTCGTCGTCGCAGGCTAGGAGAACTATTCGATGGCGCTCTGGTCGCACCGAAGTGTCGAGCGAATTCTCCTTATAGCGCGGTCGCTGCAGCCCATAGCCGCAACGATATCAACGCCTTCCGCATTGCTGAGTACCATGTCTTGTATCATATCATGCTACGAGGCTACAAGTTTGGGTTCCATGGCATATTCATGTTGACCTTCTCAAGTGTTCGAGACGGAGGAAGTTGAAGTTCGAGCTGCGAACGGGCGCCGTGGAAGGCCATCGACAGTCGCGGCTAATAATAGAAACGAATCCGTTTTGAAACGCGCCGGCGGCAGACGACGAATTGATCAATTGGTCCAACCGATTATAAGATAAAGAGGTCATATTTCGACGTCGACCGCGCCGTTGGGAAAAGTGTTCTGTTGGAACCAACATAACGGATGTTCAAGTGATAGGATTAGGTAGAGCGCCTATTATAGCTAGCAACGTTAGTCATTCTTGTATCAGATACGGTTCCACAGAAAATCTCATTGTGGATCAATGCATGTTTTGATTCTGTGAGATTTGAAGCCATGTGTTCGATCAGGTTCTCCGCCTATTCGGTCACGTGATTACAGACAGGAAGCCGTCTCCGAAAAGGCAGGCATGACGCCGTCTCTATGATGGGGAGGAATCTGTATAGTCATCCACATGTGCTCTGGAAAGTCCTTTGGGATGTATTTGTCCCAGACGCTAAGGTGCTTCAGTAGGTTGAATACGCATAGGATGGCGCAGGGATTGGCTGCAGTGACCGCAAGGCTGCATGCTGTAAATATGGCGCCTACAGCTCGTCTGCCTTGGCACTCTACGGCAATAAATTTACATTCTAATTCAACGCTTGTTCCAGTAAGTTCCTAGTCTATCTCATATTGAGTGCATACTTTGGATGGATCTGCTCAGTGTTACGACAAGCGTCATCACAGCCTAGCAGCTCACGAACAATGTGGTTCAATACTTCAATAATGTCAAAGACGTGCTAAAGGAATGCTATCAATGCATCATCGAAGCCTCGAACCTCCTAGGGCTTCTGGTCAGCCTTCAATACCACGACGAACAAGCGCGGATTGGTCATCCCTAGTTTAAAGAGGTTCGGAAACTAAATAGCAAAGATGGGCCTCTGAACAAGTACAAGGAAGCCCTCGAATTACTGCGAACGAGAGTGAGAAATGGAGATGGCATACAGCAGATCAAGAGGCGGCTGTTGCGGAAGTTCGATAAAGATGAAGTCGCGAGCATTCTGAGAAGAATGAAGCGGCAGAAGAGTCTCTTGTGAGCGTCGCGCTAGAGATGGATTACATATAGGTATTTTAAGACGGGAAGCAACCAGATGTTTAACTCATGTTAGAACCTATCCGACGCGACTGAAGACGACATGATTCCATTCGAGCTAGCCTTTGCACGTGAACGATGTTGCTATCGAAGCGCGCATCGATACCCTTCATACTGAGACTTCTTTGGTGAAAGATGACACTTCATAATGTCAGAAGCGCGGCTCTACACCACTGCGCTACTGCAACGAAAAGGTACGAATGATCAATATCGATGATCATGGGTGTAGAATAGTATATATACCCTTACATTTATCAGGCTTGTGGTTTACTTCAATGGGAAGAAGTATCTGCCAAACAATATACGCTTATTAGAGAAATACTTGCGTGGTCGGGCGAGACACCTCAGTTGCCGTACTGGTGCAAGAAAGGAAGAGGAGGACCGAGGGGAACCCAGTTTAGGGTTTTTTTTTCTTTTTGGAAGGTACCTTTAGCATCGCTAGCTAGACTAGCATCACCAACCGCACCAACCAGGCCAGCGTCGTCAGAATCTTTGGCAGGCCGAAGATATACACCGCGAGGAATTGTTACGTCTATGGCGCCCCCGACAGCCGGAACTTTGCCTAATCGCGGCGGTTCTTCTAAGTCGTCTGAGGCTCTCCGACAGAGGGGGGCTGTATGTTCGGTTGCGGGCTGTGTTGAATAATAGTCGTAGTAAATTTCCTATGAGATGCTACTCTCGACGCCCCTAGGACTGGATGTCTAAGGATGGCTATAGATGCTGAGATATGTGTGTAGTATCTGGAATCATATCCCGGTAGTCCTGCTATGGGCCGGTGGACAAACAAAATGTGGTCTAGTGTGGTTAGTAGTGCGTTGGTAATATCGGTAGGTGTATGGTGAGTTAACTGTGCCATAGCTTCGTCCAATCAGAGACACTTATTAAACAACCACATCAACCCTGCAACATGTTCGACTCCTTGACAATCATGTGTAGGCTAGGAACACGTTCCGTGCGATTACTATTTCGACATTTGATTATATACCAAAGCCCGCAGAGCGCATGATCGAATAGCCGGGGCGCGTGGTGCTGACCCGAGATGCCTCGGTATCCCGCTCGCCCCACAGACTGTTAAAGAGTGGCGGCTGCTCTCTGATCCTGCTCCAGACTCCGCACTTTTCTTCCTGCCCTTCACCTGCTTCTGCAATCATCCTTTTCCTAGGGTTTTCTTCGTGTCAATTGCTCGATACAGGCTGAGACCAAGATGACGGAACGACTGAAGTCCATTGTGTCGCACATGACCCCATCAAAGAGCGGAGTGTCAGCTATGTAAGCTATCTCTTTGCGTCGGATGGCTACCATCATTGGCCGACGAGCGTAAAGCAAAAATGCACTGCACATCCCGAGCTAACAGAGACCGATTAGCACGACGAAGAACCCTGACGACATTGTCATCACGCTCGCCGTCCGCACGCCGCTCGCAAAGGCGCGCAAAGGGGGCTTCAAGGACACGCCGCTCGATGGCATCGTCGTCAAGCTACTGAAGCAGGTAATTGCGAAGTCGAAGCTCGACCCGGCGCTCGTCGAGGACATATGTTTGGGAAATGTCTCGGATGCGAAGGCAGCATACTTCTGCCGGGCAGCCATGCTCGGCGCCGGCTTTCCCAACACTACCGCCGGCTCGTCCGTAAACCGATTCTGCAGCTCCGGTCTGAAGGCTGTGCAAGATATTGCAAATCAAATCGCTACGGGAGCCATCGAAATCGGCCTCGCGGTGGGCGCCGAGTCCATGACCGCTGGTGGAGACAGACTCGAGCGTCCCTTCTTCGGGGAGATCCTTGAGAACCAGGAAGCGTGCGATTGTATGCAGCCCATGGGCCAGACATCTGAGAACGTCGGCAAGGATTTCAACATCTCAAGGGAGGCGCAGGACAGATTTGCTTGCGAGAGCTTTAGGAGAGCCGAGGTCGCGCAGAAGGCCGGCTGGTTCGACGACGAGATCGTACCGATCCAGGTTAAAGTCAAGGACCCGAAGACAGGCGAGGAGAAGGATGTCACACTTACAAAAGATGAGGGTCCAAGATGGGGAACTACGTATGAAGGCCTGAGCAAGATCCGACCGGCATTTATGCCGCATGGTGACAGATCGACTGGTGGCAACTCCTCGCAAGTCACTGACGGCGCTGCTGCAGTGTTGCTCATGAAACGCTCGAAGGCTCAGGAGCTTGGCCAGCCTATCCTAGCCAAGTTCGTTGGTGCTACGGTCGCCGGTCTCGCTCCCCGAATTATGGGTATTGGCCCCTCAATCGCCATCCCCAAGCTGTTGACCAAGTTCAATATTTCGGTCGATGAGATCGATCTAATTGAGATTAACGAAGCATTTGCATCCATGGCTGTCTATTGCCTCGAGACTCTAAAGATTGATCACTCCAAGTTGAACGTACGCGGTGGAGCCATTGCTCTTGGACACCCATTGGGGTGCACAGGTGCCAGACAGATTGTGACAGGTCTGAGCGAGTGCAGGAGGCAAAAGAAGAAGATCTTGCTCACATCAATGTGTATTGGAACGGGAATGGGTATGGCTGGCTTGTTCGTAAATGAGCAAAACGTATAAATAGAGAATTGGCAACTGTATATGTTCTAATCAACGAACCTTAACGATCGTACCTACTTAAGACTATGTCTTAAGCTGTAACGTCCGAGGCTGATACTAGGCATTTCGCCAAGATATATTTCCGGAAACGAACTAGGAAGGATTTGAGGAGCTGTTGCCTTAGACTGGGGGCCGTGTTTTTAAGAGATCCACAACCTCGGGGCGACGCAATTGCTCTTCAATACTCAGCTCTCTGAGCCCTTCTGTGACTAGTTCTGCATTCTTTGATTGAACGGAAGCATATACACGGAAAGGAGACGCTATCAGGTGCTTTCGTGTCTCTATTGTTATTCGTCCTTGACTGATCGCTACTGTGCCGCACGAAGTGGAGCATCCAGGGACACGACCTCGTAGCCACCCCATCAGATTCTCGTACCTCGACTTTTCAACCAGCTCTCTAAAGTCACTTCACTCTATCTTCGCGGGTAACTCCTAACGGGAAATCATCAACATTCAAGGCGAAACTCAACTGAAAGGCCGCACGAGTGTGCAATCAAGGGGTTACAAATGGGCCAATCACAGTCCGCACCCGCACCGCAGCGTGCTACGACGCCGGAACCGGATATCGATCCTGAGGAGCGGGCAAGGAGGCAGGAAGAGGTGAGGAATTTTCCCAAAAAAAAATATGTTTTTTTTTTTTTTAATTGAGTAATAAAACTTGACGAATTCCGAACACGCATTCCCCATAAATTTGATTCTCCATCCTCTTCGTATTCACGTGGATTCTTCCAGCACGTGCACGAGAGTACTCGCATATCATTCTTCTTCTTCTTCTTCTTCTTTTTTTTTTTGTTCACCCCGTCGTGCAATCCTCTCTCCCGTTGCGGTTCTAGCATCAAATTCGTTGCCTAGCGCCCATGTTCACATACGAATAGGACCGCGCCCGCCGCGCCGCAGCCGTCGAGCAGCGACTTGCAGCCATGCAGAAGCGCAGCGGCGCAAAGGCGTCATCAACCCCGGCAAATGGAAACGGCGAAAAGAAGAAGCTGAGTGCGCTCGAGGAGATGAGTAGAGAGAATCGGGGATGGCGGGATGCGGATGCGGCGGCGGATATGAGAGCTTATAATTAGGCATTCGACGGGCGAGGGGGGAATCGAAAGGGCGCGAGGGTTTTGGGCTGTTTGAGGGCTGTGCATGCGCGGTTTACTTTTGTCTCTCGTTTCTGTTTTCTGGCTTCTGGGTTTCTTGGATCGGAGATGTAGTACGCAATACGCGTTCCATTATCTAGTATATCGGGTCGCAGTCCTGTATCTGACGCCTAACATTCTACCCGCACCCACTGTCCCCATTCCACCTTCACACTGCCAACAAGTCCATACCCTTCATACGGCAACTCGCGATATCCAGATTGCCGCTCGGCTGCCACGGCCCCGGCCACCCACGTCCTATCTGCCTCCGCCTTAATCCTATTGAATAGCGTCGTCGTCACGTCGATCTTCAGCGCATATGTCCGCCCGCTTTCCAAATCCCCGAGCTCTAGGATAGGGCTTGCGGGATCGATAGGAGGGAGGAGTCGGCCGTCCAAATATGCGCGGGCGGTGTGCTGGATTGGCGGCAGGGAGAGGATGCCAACGAATTGTAGCGGGGAAGGGGTTGTCGGAACGGTGAAATTCGTGGTGTAGTGGCCCACACCCGATACCGGGTTTAGGGATGCGGAGATCGTGTTCCAGGGCACGAGGCTGATGTTGCGGAAAGTGTGGTGCGTGATCTCGGTTTTGATGGCGAACCGGTCGGGGTCGGAGTGCCAGTCTTCAATTAGAAGGTCCCAGGCTGTGAGACTTGTGGGTTGAGGGAGTGAGGCGTTGAATGTGTAAGTTCTGCCGGTGGAGGTGGTCAGTGATGCGCGGTCGGTGATGAGAGCGAATGTGCCGTTGGGCTTGGAATCTAGAGAAGTCACGCCGCCGGATGTACTAAGGAATGTGCATTTGGGCGCGGGGGCGGAGCGGTGTAAAGCCAGAATGAGCGTCTCGTTCGCTTTGAGGAAAATGGGGACAATAATGGCGGAGTCCATCGTGCTATATTGGAGAAGTGGAGTCTGAGATCCGATCCAGGCATCGTAGATATATGGTATAACGCCATGTGCGCTGATCCTGGCGGTGCAATGCGTGGAATTGACTTGGTCGTTGAAGAAGTAGATGTACTCTACATCGCCAGTTGATCGCCAGACCGGGAATACAGGGTTTGAAGAGCAGTTCAGGGCCACTCGTGGGTCTATTCCAGAATTTAATAGTGTACCTGGCAGTTTGTCGACGCTTTCAATCTGAAACACTTTACTATTAGGAAGCGAAACAAGTTTTGAGATTGCCGTCTCAAGTGCCAATTGATTTGAGGGCGTGTTAGGATATGACTGACTCGGCGGAGGACCTATGAAGATAATGGGGAGCCCTGAGGAGGACAATTTGATAAGAGCTTCTGCAGCTTCGACTGTAGCGACCGTCTGTTTATTGAAAATAAGAGCTTGATAGGCTGGGGCTCCAAGTGTGCTTTCCTTTACAGTGGCATAAGCAGAAATGAGATTATCGGGGCCAAGATAATCGTACGTATAACCTAAACTAATTAGGCTAATAAGTAAAATAACGAGCTAGAACGATGCATACCGAGATTCTGGAGATTCGTGGATTTGTATTGCGCTTGAGCTTTCCAAGGGGAAGCATAATGATAGAACACTAGATCCACTTTAGGGCTGCCCTGTTGCAAAACCCACTGGTTGCGTCCAACATAATCAAGCGCATCTTTCATGTGCTGCCACGCAGGTTGGATCGGATTCCACATATCTGTAAACTCATACCAAAAGGTCGTATAACCAGGCCAAGTCGTGTTAGGATAAGCCGTCGTACTAGGAAATCCATGAAGAACATTCATTGAAAAACCTCCAGCGAAAGACCGTTTGATTTGTTGAAGGAGGTCGGGGACGCGAAGTGTATATGCTGGGACCCTAACAGCTCCAAGTTCTGTGGAGATAACAGCCTTGTTTGTGAGATGAGCGGGCCCCGAGAATTGCCGGTACGTGTCTACAAGTTGACCGAAACCGAGAGATTCGCCCTCAGGAGCATCAACCAGAGGGATATCGCTAAACTTGAAGTGCATCAGTGCTGAGGCATGTTCATTGATTCCAAGGGATCCCTTACCATCTGGAGTGGCATGTTGTATGCTGGCTGTGTAGAGTATTGATTCCCAATTGAGTGTGTCCATTCCTGAAAATGAGATAGATATTCTTGATACCCATCGTTCAGAATATCTCGATAGTTCATCTGATACACATTTTTTCCGACGTTCATCTCATTTCCGAATCCATAAATCTCATCGTATACGGGTATATATCCGCCCCACGAATTCCAAGCACCAAATAGCACAGGCAAGTATGGCGTCAACTCATATCCATGTCTCTCTCGAAATCGGTCCAAAAGTCCCGGTGTCCAGTAAAGTGCGGCAAGAAACTCCATACTATCCTCCCATGCTGCATGTTATCAGCTAGCCATCATTTCCCGCAACCTTCACGAGCTTACCGTACTTCCCGACATGCCTCAACAAATGCGCCACTTCATTGTCAGACAATATATACTTATCCCAGAAGTCCGTCACCTTTGCAGCACCAGCTTTGCTAAAATGATCAACTGTCCACGACCCATTGCCGACAAAATCGGTAGCATTCGGCCCTGGATCGCAGGATCTCTGGTTCGTATAAGCTTCCCAGAAACTAAAGATCTTGTACGTCTTGGTGGAATCCGGCGGTGCCCACTGTAGGGACCAACCATCCTCGACCAAAGGCATGAGGTCAATGAACGAACTCTGATTGAGATGTACAGTCCGTATACCGGTCTCTGGATCCCTGGTAGATTCTGCTACAGTCAGCATTATAGAGTCTGTTACGCCAGCGCACATACCGCTAATAACCTCAAAGGCGATCACGGCGGTAAGATTCGGTGCTTGGTACTGCTGAAGGGGATGCATGAATCCTAGTCCCGACAGCATAATATCAGTCGGCAGTCTGGCCATCGGCACCGGAGCCGAAAAGCTTCCCTTCGGAGAGATAGTCGTATTTCCCATCAGCAACTGCACTGCAAGTCCAGGTACGCCGACTTCCGTCGGCACTCCTTGTCCCTGATTTGCGCCCAGGGAATAGTCGATCACGATGCCCGTCTGCTTAGCAGTCTGTAAAATACTCTTAAACAGAGAAACAAAAGCTGGAGTCCCAAATCCATATTGGCTCCAGTCTGGCAGGCTGGGAGAGTTGGCAAAGCCGTAAAGATAGAATGGAAGGATCTCTAAACCACCAGCTCCTGCTGCTTTTGCTTCGCGGATGTCATTGGCTACAGTATCTGCTGATATACTTGCATCAGGCAGCCTATTCATAATCAGTGTTAGGGGCGTTTCCTCCAAAGATGGCCATACCAATAGCGAAACTTTGGTCGATACTCAGGTGCAGGGTCACGAAATTCGTCGTTCAACTGGCCCCAAGCAGATGTGAAATGTGTTGTAGTAGTTAATGCTAAAGAAATGAAGGTAGAAATTGAAAACAACATAACTAAAATTAATTCAGCGCTTCGATTGATGAGACGTTTGTTGAGAAGTATTCACCTTACGTGGTGGTTCTCGTTGAGGTATGAGTGAAACATCCACTACATTGAACTCATATCGAAGAAAAAGCGGGTAGAAACCAAATAGTAGTCAGGCATCTTTATATGTGAAATCCGAAGATCAGGTACAGCAATGGCGGGGACTCTAGTTGTGGGGTTGGGGTTTATTTGGTTTTGCAGGGGTTATCGTGGCTATAGATGTGCAGAACGCTCAATTGACCTATAAAAGTAAGTTTGAAAGAGCATATAATCGACCTAGCGAAGGCTTAATCAAAGAACAAATGAATTAGGTATGCAAACCGAACTCAGCCACCAGTAGGCTTCAGCCAAGTACGACAAGTACGACGCACTTTGAAGATTTAGCCGAACATACTCGATATTCTAGGAAACCTGTACGCAATTTACACTCGAGGTAATATTTCGCCGTGGGTTATTTCGACCGCACACAAGAAGTTTCGCCTTCGCTAACCTTCTTGTTTTGACGTCCGTGAATAAATAACTTTATACTTACGGTGCCTTCTATTCAGGGGCCGAGATTCTCAGCTTGCGAAAGATGCCTTATTCTACAATCCTCAGCGCAAGGTTTCTAGCATTTAGCTCGTTTCCAACACCACCGGCGAGGACTGGAATGGAAGCCAATCGTGATACTACAAGCATTATCGACCTTGATGCATCTACTAGTCTCTATGACGAGCAAATAGGATTAGAGTAAACATCGAACAGAATACTTTTATCAACGCTATCGAACACAATGCATTCCCTATATGCTCCGCTCATGCACTAAAAACAACAATGCCAGGTATCTCAAAAAAAAAAAAAAAAAAAAAAAAAAAAAGCCCCACGTAAACAATAATTCAAAACTCCAGCCAAAAGGGACTTTTCATTTGATCAGGCGCTCGGTGCATTCGGGAATACATTTCCATCTTCGTTGACCGTTCTCCCATTCTCGTTTCTCTGAGAAGGTTGAGGCGGCGGCCCTATGTTTCCACGTTCCGAACTTTCGTAACCTAGTGGCTCGCGATCATACTCTGAGAGACTTTCTGCAGTGCTAAGAGTGCTCGCTCTCTTACTCTGCCGAGGTTGAGTTTCGTTTGGAGTGCCGGGTCTCGAGCCCGAGGGTGTGAGTCTAGCCGGGGCCGGGGCTCGCGCTGATTGCGACGAACCAGGCTGGATGCTGGCATTCTTCTTTCGCCTTGAGTCGGAGCGCGTAGTGTTGCTACCAGTTGTACTGTTACTCCAGCGACGCTCTCGTTGTTCCAGAGGTCGAAGCCGTTCGTCGAGCTCTGGGGTCGGGGTTGTGCTTCGAGAAGAGCTGCGCGAATGCGAGCCATCCCTACCGCGGAGCGCACTTGGCCTTCTTTTCCGGTGCGCTGTTGTGGACAACGAATGTGAGTGGCCATGGCCGGTCTTTTCCACGTCCGCAGATTTGCTCGTGATGCCTCTTGCTCTCTTCCAGCCCCGCCAGCCGGTCCACCACAGCCATCCGCCTTCCTGCCGAGCTATTTCCCGTTGTCTTGCACGAACTCGCTTCCTAAGCTCGGTCCGGCGTTCGTTCTCTCGTTCCCAATACTCGGTCCTATAGACCTCCCAGTCTTCGCGGAAATCAGGAGTAAAAGGCTTCGGCAGCAATAGGAGCTTGATATAATCACCGCCCGGCGCGATGTCCTCCTCAGCATACTCCTTCCCATCCTCGATGATCCGATGCCTTGGCCGTCCATCACTGAGGTCGTTTTTCTTCTCTTGCGATGAGTTGATGAAATGATAACTGCTTCCGCTCGTTTCGCCGCCCCAAAGCCCGCCCGAGAATGGCAGGATGAATAACAGCCATCCCATCAGTTCCATCCACCATGGACCCCTGATAACCACAATCTTTGCGTTCATGCCTCTCAGCCCGCGATTCGCAATGCCGATCCAGCGCCGTGGCCAGCGGACGCCACGTTCCCATTGCCCTGTTGCCCAGAAAAGGATTGCGGTCACAATCCCGGTGATCAGGGACAGTTTCTGGAAAAGGTCAAGAAGCCAGTATTGCGAGCCTCCAATACCCTTCCCGTCGTCTCTAGGCCGTAGCCAGAGCAGGTACGTAAAGTATAAAATCCACACAGCCAACAGCGTCAACACAAATGTGTTCTGCCTTCTCCTCGCTCGCAGGGTCAGGTACTGGCTCCGCAAACTGGCTTCCATAATCAAGAGATTGAGATATATCTGCGGCGGCGATGAGGGAAGCAGCGACGTAGGGTCGGATGGGGGATGCGGCGGACGGGGCGTCTTGATCGAGGCAAGCCGGTCGTTGGCATCATGGGCTGGCGGCGACGCAAAAGCTGAGGTAGCCACTTGGTTTGCCGACGTGTTTGGAGCTGGTGCACCCTTGACCAGCTGGTCCAGCGTAGGGGCCGGGGAATTGCTGCCGGCCATTGGGTGGCGGAAGACTCTAGGAGCTAGAGTCGAGCTGTGCGGATAGAAGCATGTGAAATGCGATTGCGGCAGGCCCGTTCACTGCAGCGGCACGACGGAGTTCCCAGAAGGATGCGGACTGTTGCCTCGCGACCAGCGAGTGCGTAGGGCCGTGGTGGTCAAAAGGCGCTGCCCAGCGAGCGGGGGTGCCCTTTTGAGGCCGAGGGATAATTAGTGACGGATAGCGTGTGCTCCTGTAGTGGAGGTTGGTGGAGTCGGCAGCATGATGTCGCTCGCTCGCTAAAAACGCGGTGAAGGCAGGGATTCGCTGTCCAGCGGGTCCAACCCGTGAACCGCCCGGAGCAGACTGGCGCCATCGTCAATTAGGCAAGTCGACGTGATATGTCTTCACCGTCAATTCATAAACATCTATGAAAGCGATAGCTGGAACACGCGTGCATGGGGAGATGTCGTTCATGTGGGCAGACAGGCCACCTAGACTCCACCAGCTACAGAACAGTGAAACGGCGATGATTGGTACTACTCTATGCATATCCAAAAACAAAACTAAGAATAGATTATGCCGAAATAAAGAATAGTCAGAAGTCTTCTATATGCACTGTTCCAAGCGCTTTGCATGGATATCGATATGCCCGTAAACTCCAGACGCCGTTTTCCATTGCGAGTGCAGCCCCCGCTAAAGTATCCGCCCTCGGCGCTTCACATCGTCCATTTCCTCCAACATCACCCGGTTGAACTGGTCCCAGCCATCGAGATAGACGTGATGGCCCGCCTTGTTGATAATGACTACCTTAGCTCCGCCGTGGTCCCTTCTTCTCTCCTCGGCCGTGGCATTCGCTAGTATCCTAGCGCGCTCTTGCTTGATCTTCTCCTCGGCGGCAAAACCCCCCGCCACATCCATCCAGTCGTGCTCGCCGTACATGAAGACGATCGGTATGCCGTTTTCTCTCTGCGGCGGCTGTGAGGATACCGATTGCGAGGCTGAGCCTACCGAGGGAGCAGGCGACTTTGACCTAGTCCTATGGCACTTCTTGGGCCGGTCACCATCCACAGTGGGAGCTTCATGAGCTTCAATCCATTGTCGGCCGACCCCATGAATTCTCCGGATCAACGGGTTGCGGGCGAAAGCGCCAGGCGCAAGAAGATACGCAAGAGCATACTCTGAGCTTCCTCGCTGACGGAATAGCGAATAGCTGTAATCGTGCAATGCTTGGGCTTCCTCCTCAGGTAGATGTGAAAAGCGACGGGAGGTCCAGCCTGATACGAGCCGAGGGCCAAGCGGCCCACTCCAGCGTACCAAGGAAAAGGGCGAGACCATGTTGGCCTCCCAAAGGTACGTAAGCCATCCTGGCAGCCTGCGGCGCGGGGGCTGGTTCGGGTCTTCTTCACCCTTCTTGCGCTGGTTCATGAAATTGTTTCCGTCTGCCATGCTACCCTTAATACCATTTGCTGTCTGCGCGGCATCCTGCGTGAATTCGTTGGCCATGCTGGACTCGTCTGGATCCGGGAGCTCCTCGCTGACTGCGTAAGGATCTTCCGGTACGCCTACAGGGGAAGCTAGTATGAGCTTGTTGAGACGACCAGGATACTTCAGAGCGTATGCTACTGCAAGGTAGCCACCCAAGCTATGACCGAGCAACGTGAAGCGCTCGAGGCCGCGCTTGATGCGCCATTCCTCCAGCGCGTCGATGAACCAGTTCTCGGCCTCCTTGATCTTGCTGTCCTTGTCTTTTGCATGGATCTTGAAAGATGGCCTGCTGCTTCGGCCCATGCCCAGTAGATCAAGTGCATATACTTTCCAACCTTCAGCCCGGGATATAGCCTCGAAATTTCGGTAAAAAAAGCCCAGTCCCGCGCCATACCCATGGAGCATGACGAGATTGTGTTCCACGTCTTCCCCTATCCTCTCGACGGAAAACTCGTTTAGAGCGCGACCCCTCCCGCTCAGTTCTACCATTTCCGAATTCCATCTTCGCGGGCCGTGTGGATCGTCTATGCTTGTTGAGGTGATGTGCTCTCCTTGGTTGCTCAGGAGACTCAAATCCGCTGCTGAAGGGGTTGTGGAGACGGGAGCTGAGCCGGTCTGTGTGTGCGTAGGGGGCTTTTGCAGGTAGGGGATGAAGGACAGGACTCGGTGTTCCGTTGCGGCTGGAGATGTGCCGGCCCACTGTTCGGCCAAAGTCAGCAACGCGCCATTGCCTTGCGCAGATGTTGGCTGCAACATACCCATTGACTAAAACCCTCTTTCGCGCCGAGCGGGAACCATTGCGCAAATCTACCTTGCTGCGGCGCTTGTCCCTGCTCCTTCGCCCTCTGCGACGCCAGCGGGCTCTGCTGTGCGCGGCCCCGCACGTCCTCGGAACTGCCCTCGGCGGCCATGGATGAAGAGTCCTTCGCGTCTACTCGGAGTGGTGTGGATAGCGATAGGAAGGCGTACGATGCGCCGGTTAGTCCGACAGTCTTGTATAGGGCGGACCGGGTGGCGGCGCGGTTGTTGATATAGTACCGCAGCAGATGCAGCGGGGAGAAGGTTGAGGGGTTCACTTTGAAACTCTGGGGCAGCGAGACACCTCAGGTTTCCCTGGGGCCTTGCTGCGGTATATATAGAGTGAGTGTACGCGTTTGTTGCGGAGTTAAGAGGACAGACTGCAAGCAAAGGGACATGGCCAGGGCTGCTGAGTGGTTGAGGGTTCTGTGGCGGACGAGTCGACGGTCGTCATGTCCAGATCGGCATCACATCTGCCCGCCGCCCGATTCCGCTCGCTGTTCGCCTCACACCCTTGCACCCGAGTCTGACGGGCAGCTTTCGACAACGCCGACCGTATATAGAGCCGCAGATGGATGGCAAAGAGAAGAGCGCACGGCAGCTATCCTATCCGATTTATGTTGTTGTACAAGATTATGCCCGCTTCTGGGAGGTTGGGAGCTGACGCTAGATCGATGGCCGGATGCGGTTAGCAGACATACATCTCCCCGTTCACTCGTCCGGTCTTGGCAGATGCTTAAATAACATATCCGCAACCTTCGCTTAAAAAATTTCGATCTCGACAGACGCTTTTTACCAAAGAGTCTTTCTTCTTACTTTATCACAGTTATATCTTCTGCTAGTCTGTAAGCGTAAAGAGCCATTCTTGCCGAGACACGTACCTCACAGCATCTATGCATCTTTGGTCCAACTCGTCTATCCGCAAACTCGATTAGTAGCTATGTACAACGAGCTACTTTTGAACAGCCCTATCATAGCTTGTAAATCTCGAAGTAGGTGAAAGGTGAGGGTGAGGGTGAGGGTGAAGGCCAAGGTGAAGGCGTAGACATCATTTATGATAGCAAATGGTAAATCAAATGTGTTCTACTGTGTTTTGGCCTATAAGTATTCTGCAGGAGCTAGGTAAAGGCAGCCTAAAGTTTTATTTGTCCCCATACCCGTCCTAGCCCCATTCAAACACCATATAAAAGCCCCTCCTTCCCTCTCTGCTACACTCCATCCCTTTCCTCTCTAACATCCCGAACCAAAAAGTTCTATTCACCCAGCCAACAAGAACTCTCATCATGAAGCTCCTCTTCCCCATCTGCACTGCGACCCTCCTGGCCTTGACCGCTGCGGCGCCAACCGACACTGTTCCCCCGGGTCAACTCCGATGGACCACCTGTTATGACTGCGACAGGATCTATGACGAGTGCATGAACGTAGACTTCTCCATCTCCAAACCCCAATATTCAATGTATTCTTCTAACACCTCTCTTTTTCTTTTTAGCGGAATGCTTTGCGGCCCTCGTGGAAGTGGTTGGACTGCCATAACATCACTTGCACCGCCTATGCTAGTCAGGTAAGTGATCTCCAACACCTAGCCTGTCTGGGAGTGGTGAGCCATCGAGAGGTTGATGATTGGGGGTCTAGTGCCGGGAATGCCGTGTTTGTACTTGGAGCAATGGTTCTGCTGAGGAGGAAGCGGCAAAGGTCTTCGTAGAGCCAACCAAGGAGGACTGGGATAGTCTCTACAAGGCTTTGGAGGATAGCAAGAGTACTTAGTTCAAGAGTTGTGGCCACAAGGGAGTGTGTTCCACCTCATGACTTCGGTTTTCGGGCAGTGATGCAGTCTTCTACTATGATTTTGTGTAATGAAATCACATTTTCGGAGAGCTTGGTATGGTTTACCGCCCCTGAACAGCCATCATCGACATCAGTTAGTCGGTATCTGGATTAGGGAGCACTATCCATGGTGCCTACACTGGGTTAATTCAACGGAGCTTAGATATGGAGGTCGCGCTGTCGAGCATTGACTAGCACATCAATCTTAAATCTATCATCCACAGCCTTGCACTTTATTTTATCCGAAATTCTAATTATCTCCTAGTTCATATATATATTTGCTCGTTACTACCGACTAGTTATCTCGTTTTATTCCACCACCTTTCCTATAGGATTTTGGTCCATTTTATGTCCCGATCCACAAGCCATTAGTACTATTATGGCTTTGATAGGCATCTAAGTCAAAAAATTTCTGTCGGAAATATAGCTTAAAATACCCATAAACTTCTACGCATGATACTGGGGTAGCGAGTAGTTAGAAAAACGACTTCGAGAGTGAAGCCCGGCTAGGGTATGTATACATTCTTCAACATTGTTTAACCAGCCTACAACACTGCCTCTAATTCCATTATTAGAATTATTACTATTCATTATCTACAGCAGGAGGCAAAGTGCGGAATTTGCCTTAAGGGCTTTATGTACAGCTTGCCAAGCTACTTTTTGATCTTGCAGATCTGCGAATCCTTCTGAGTGGGATCCGATTCTGAAGTCACTGTCAATCTAACATGCGCCTCTTTCCTTGCCTTTGCCCCAGCTGCCACGGCGACCTTTACAGTAGTCCAGTCGCCAGATTTCACCGCAGCGAGTGCATTTGGAACCTCGACCCTCCAACCCTTCTCCTCTACCTCGGCGCTGAGACGGTAAATATCGTACTTGAGGTACTTTGACAAGTCTTGTGGATGAGTAGACGGGCTCTTGGAATACTTTCCGTTGTTCTTTAGCTTAAATGTGCAGGTATAGGCTTTCTCGGTTGAGGTTGAGTATGTTTTGGAGTCGACGACGCCCCTGTTCAATTTGACTTTGTACGCGTTTTCAGTAGACGTGTCTAGAGACCTGGCACCAACCGTGTAGTGCAAAACACCTGTTTCATCCCGGTTGACATCGATAATGTATAAGTGTAACTTGTTCGCTTCATCAATATATTCGAACTCGCTCCCGGACCGTGTACCAGCATGGAACAGCGCATCGGCCAACTGGCGGTAGTCGCCAATGCTGTAGTATGAAGCTGTTCCATTTGGTCGGTAGAAGTCGACAACGTTAATGTTTTGCGGGTTGGCGTCGATAGTCCACTGGAAAGGCTGACGGCGATCTGAATTTTTCGTTTTGCTGATCATCACGCCGGAATCCGGGCAAAAGGAATCAGCGCCCATTCGGTCGATGACCTCCATATTGTATGAGTTGAAGCCGCCACCGTCACACATTGGGTCTGTGTTTGTGTTACAGGCAGGTGAGCGATCGCTACTCATTGAAATGTTCAAGCCCATCAAGGGTGATTCTACGGCTCGAGCGGTGATTTTCGCTACAACAGGACCAGAGTTCGCCAGTGCTTCGCCTGACACTTGGAGAATTACTGACTGATTGGCCAAACCAATCTGGTGCTTGTCTCGCATCGAGTGTAACGATCCCATGGACGCTCCCTGCGTCGGTGGGATTTGCCATCGAGTATGAGGACCCCCTGGCCCGTTGAAGCTACCACGGGACAACATTGACCAAGGTCCAGTGTAGGATCGTCGCGCGGGTACCGAATAAGGGTTGTTATAGTTGTCACCAATACCGAGAAGATGAGATAGTTCGTGAGCGAACGTCGCCATTCCTGAACTTTCGCCCTGCGTAGATGATCCACCTCCCGCATTCGGCCAGATTGTGGAGGCTGCAGCCCAAGACGACCATTCCACATACCTAGTTCTTGCATAATTTGGAAGCGAGCTGTTACCTGGCGGACCAAACTCATCCGGGACATCTTCTTTCGATAAGAACTTCATCTCACCGAACTCCTGCCATGTGGAAGACTCGTCCTGGCCGGCTGATAGAATGAACACAAGTTCAAACTGGCTGGCAGTCTCGTTGCCAACGTCGGCCCTCCAGGCGCCCAAGGCATCAGTTCGCAAATCCACTGAACACTGACCCGGTTCTGGGCATCCTCCGACATTGAATCCACCCTGTTCATCATCTATACCGTACTGCCAGCTATTTTGTGGCATCTGGTAGGCTCCAAACACCGTTAAATCCACACCATACCTACCCGCCGAATCGCCCATCCAGTATTCGTGAAGCGTATGCCCGCGATTCAAATCACCAGGCTTGTTCAGAAAGTCCCTATAGAAAGCCGGCACATCTTCTCTCTTCAGGCCAGATACACTCGGCTGTGGATTTCCAAAAATATCAGATTGCGCCGGTAGCGTAAGGACAAAGGGCTGGTCAGGATAGTCCACGGTAACCATAGCAATATTGAAGTTGCGAACATAACCCTTTTTGGTGGGATCGGCCCAGCTCGTGCCAGGTGGAACGACATAATCCTCCCAGGTCATATTATCCGGATTCACCCAGTTTTGTGGATCGAGAATGGCGAAAGGGTCGCTGGCTTGCGGCGTTGGGGCCGTGGAAACAACATTAGAGAAAACTAGGCCGATCACTACGGCATCTACGACCGTTGACCGCATCTTGGTAACTCCCTTGAGGCACATCCTTCAAAAAGACGATGCTGTTGCCGGCATCTGCCAGGAACGCAGACAAGCAACGCGACAACCCAAAATGGCGAGGAACTTGAAGGATAGGAAAAAGAGAATCATATCTGCAGTTCCCCTCATCTTGTATATATACTTAGTAACGATCGTGTACCTGCTTCCAGGTCCATATTTGCCTCGCAGATCCCATATGTGATTTCTCATATGCAGATGCCTGATCTAGATTAGCATGGCTTGGCTTATCTGTATGACCTGCTGTATTCAGCAAGACCAGTTATACAAATTCAACGTTCGGTTAGCCGCCCATGCAAGATTCAAGGTACCGATAAATTGACCCGGGATCCTGGAGGAGGAGTGGTGTTGGGTCGGAAGGAAGTACTGGGATAGTAAAGAGATCGGGTCATTGATAGTGAGAGACGGCACGTGGCTAGCACTAAATCGAACTTGATTGGCTCTGGGTGATAATGCGGTTAGAGACAGTGTAGCATCAAGGTAGGTACTAATGGGAGAATTTTAGTGATGTCTCGATGGTGAGACAATTTATATGAAGCTTCCTACTGAGCCATAAATCCGAGTCGAACTGGATCGGCTTGTCCGCGCATAGGAGCAGTTTCTTTCGAATAGTTTGTTCCAAAAAAAAAAAAAAAAATTTACTTTTTGAGTAAATAAACAAAATAAAAAAAATATTTTCCGGTACAGGCCTGAAATAGACATTGCTATGCTGATATTTGCGGCGAAACTCTATATTTACCCAGCTATCAGTTACATCGTGCGCAGACTACAGACAGGCTCATATCTCTCCTCTTCTATTATCTATAAACAAAGAATTCTCATTTTCTTTTATCGGGATTGTATTCTTTCCAAAAGGCCCTTAAAAATTCTTTTCCAGTGAATTATAACGTATATAGAAATTTAACATATTTTGTTACCTGGTGTCTAGCAAAACAACACAGTTTCTTGGAACATGTTCTCCACGTACATTTCATAACGACTTTATTCCGCCGTTCCCAATTCCTTATCGTTATATTGAAGTAATTGCTTGTAGATCACTCTTAAACCTTAGATTACACTAACAGATGATATCGCTACAACAAAAGGCCTTCCATCCCTAGGGAGTAACAACACATTCCCTGTTTGTTTTAGTGTCATGCATGTCTTCTACTCTTCCTCCATAGTTTAATGAGTCTACCAAATTCTTTGAAGAAGAGTAATGAGACTGTGTTCCCTAAATGGTACAGTACGCGTCAACGAAAAATTTGTCTACAAACTGTTATTAGTTCAAGGATATGCTAAAGCATGCTAATAAAAAGGCTTGGTGATTTATGCGCCTTTATGCCTGTCTAGTTCGTTATGCCTGCTTACTAAAATTTCCCACATGACAAGGTAGCAACATAGACCGTGTCTTGTTCATAATTCTGAATAATTTTTTGCCGGTACATAACATCTACAGTGATTGTCTCGCATGATTTGCATCCTAAAGAGTGGTATCAAAAGGTAGAAAAGTCAACCTTTTGCGCCAACAGAGCCAACAGATCGCAGTCCCTCTCACCACACCATGCCGGTGGCAATTGCATCAATCCTTCACCGAATTACAAATAGAGGAACTACGAATCCTGAAGTAAAAATATTCGTACATCGTCGTTGACACATTTGTCCAAGCTAGCATTCCGCTCTTTCAGCCTTCGTAACATGGCCTATCTCCCCTTTTCACCTAACTGGTCTCTCTCCTTCTCCAATAGTTCCTGCTCTCGCCGAAGCTCCTCCATGTATTTGATTCTTTCTTGTCTAGCCTTCTCCTGCAACTCGCCAAACGGATCGAACCTATCGCTAGCAGGATCTCTGAACGGATTTTCAATCCAGGAACCTCGATCTGTAAGTGTTGTAGAGCGGGGTCGACCACGAAGGACGTCGTATGCTTTGTTGAGCGGCGGATCTGCGAAGGGGTTCGGTGTCGGTTGAGGAGGTGTGATACGGGACTGGGGCGGGGAACTGTCGGTGGATACGGTGCCAGGACGATAGAGAGGGTCCGAGCCGCCGAGGAGACCAGTCGTTGTCGTCGAGCGGGTTAGGTGGCTGTCATATGCTGCTTCTGGAGGCCGTAGGTCGCTTGTATTTGGTGGGTTGTTGAAGGCGTCCTAGAAGCTTTATTAACAATGATTGGAAGCATGAGGCGGTCTCTTACTTCAGCTTCCTGGTTTGTAGGTACTTGTCGGCGGCGACGTCGTCTGAGAAGGATGACGGCACCAACAATAAGGGCTACGACACCTATTGTAATATATCAATAGGACAACTCTGATCAAGTGTTCGAACGGACGAACCCAAGACAACTAAAGTGACGAGGGCTGCTTCGGCGCCCTTACTCATCCCACCTTCGCGCCCTCCCTGCTCCGACTTCTGTGCTGGGTCCTGACCTACAATGGCACCTCCTAGGGATGAAGTTGTGGTAGGCTGGGTAGATATTGCCTTTTGGCTCGAGTTGTCATCAGGATCTGCCGCAGCTATGTTCGTAGGGGTTGGACCACTGAACGTAGTTGGAAGCACAGTAATCTGCTGAAAACTTGGGGGTGTAGAAGTGTCTGGTAGCAGAGTTTGCATCACAGACGAAATTGGTTGACTAGTGACTATAGGCACTAACGGATTTGAACCAGTTTCGAGCGCTGTAGATGGCTCCGGTGAAGACGGAACCTCAGATTCATCTTCCTCTTCATCCTCCTCAAATGCAGCGTCGGTGGGCGACGGTGAATCGGGGGAATCGGGGGAATCGGGGCCTGGAGTTGTGCCGACAGAATCTGGGCTATCCGGGCTGGACTCAGGGACTGTGGTGTCCTGTCTTGGTGAAATCAAAATCGGTGCCGGGCGTCGTCGTTGATAAAGAGGCATTATGGTTATGATTTAATACTGAGATTTACTAGAACAATGACGCTCCAGAGAGATGTTTAAGGAAAGGAATCGCTTCACAGAAACAGGTCGTCAAGACACGAAAAAGAACAAAATCCGCTCAACGGAAAGAACGAAATGTTGAACAAACAATAGAGTATTAACGTTCAAGGCTCCAAGGCGAAGAGAGGAGAAAGGAAATCACAAGAGAAACGGAAATGCCAAACCTTTGAATGCGGACGCATCTCCTAACCGTACGCCACATGGGGCCGCCTACTCATTCAACCGGCATCTCTGACGTTTCGCGCTGTGTGTCTATTTAGGGTTAGTCCACGGGTTGAAGGGTATTTTGAAGCTTGACTTCAAAACGAGGCAACGCCAGCCCGGCCAAGGTCTGCAGTTATCGAAACTGTGGGCAATGGGTACCCAAGACATAAGAGGCGGGGACCGGGAATGCTGCAAGTGCGGAGGGCGCGGGTGCTGCACATAAGTTGCGCCGTTACAGGAAACTCGAAGATGATTGGGTGCGATGCGCGCCCGAAACGGCTTGGCGGTTTGACGAGCCCTAGTGAATCGCGAGACGCTTCAGCAAACACCACGGGTACGGTCTTTGCATAGAGCGAATGGCAATTGCATAAGCATTTTTTCAAATCAACAGTACTGGCGATTGGAGATAAAAGAATCATGATTAAATGGCTAGTGTATATTGATGCGTTAGAGGACCACAGCATAGGCGACCGCGCGAAATCGAGTGAATTGGTGAAGATAGGCTATGTGTGGAATGAACAGAACTCGCCATGTTGTACAACTATTGGACGCGTAACAGTCTGCTCGTGTAGCGCTCGATGAAAGGTATTAGCTGATGGCTGGAGACAAGGTTTGGAGCCGGTTGTAGTACCGTTTGAGATATGATAGCACGAACCAACGAGAATTCTCAAATTGCCATGATAAGAGTCACGTGAAAACGGATAAGCCTATCCCCGCATGATTCGTGAACGTTTCAGGAGGCCTACCTCCGAAGGAGAAATTTTGATCCCTTGAAATTTGCTCCAAGAACATCTCACTTGGCGAATTTCTAGAGAATTTCACGTCTTCTAAAGTTCTGTAGAGCACATCTCTCTCTCTCTCCACCAAAATCATTCTTTTGAACCTTAGGACGGGAACGCTTATAAAACAATATAGAGTAATCATGAATATAGTCGGAAGCCATAGACCATTAAGCTGAAAGCCGTGGAGAGAGTGAGTCGCGTGCTCTCCTTCCTATTCTGATATTAAGGCTAGACAAGTCCCTGGGAGTGTTACATCGGAACCCCAAGCTTTGAGACAAGCTTCACGAAGGTAGTCTAGCTGAGGAAGCACCAGACTTCAAGAACAAACCGTTTCATGTTGTTCTGGTTCGTAACCGCAACACTTGCTTATCCATTCCGTATTGCAACCAGGAGGGGGGTGGAAATGGTGATTCGATCCTCAATACAAATCTAAACTCTCTATAAAAAGAAAAGGAAATGCGTAGCAGTACACCCAAGGTGACAGGAATGCGAAGTCTATGCAGAAATACTTCTATCCAAACTTTGTCCCAAACACATTTCATGATACATTCCTCTTTTCGCTAATAGCTGGTCATGCGTCCCCGTTTCTACAATCTTTCCTCTTGCGAAGACAACAATGAGATCCGCATCCTTGATTGTGCTTAGCCGGTGTGCAACGGCGATCGTCGTTCGGCCAGATTTTGCTTTCTCCAGGGCCAACTGCACAATCTTTTCGGATTCCGTGTCCAGCGCCGATGTTGCCTCGTCTAGTAAAAGTAATCTTGGCTCTCGGATAAGCGCACGGGCGATAGCGATACGTTGTCTTTGGCCACCGGATAGCTGCGTACCTCTACTACCACACAACGTCCCGAAGCCCTCAGGTAAGGAAGCAACGAACTCGTAGATGTTGGATTGTCGGGCTACATCCTCAATCTGTTGGTCAGTAGCATCTGATTCTAGCCCCATCGCAATGTTCTCACGTATAGAACCCTGGTAGAGAACAGGCTCTTGTTGGACGAATGCAACTTGGCTTCGATATTTGCGAGGGCATAGATCGGTTAGATGGCGATTATCACAGGTAATGTGGCCGGATATCGGGTCGTAGAAGCGTTCGAGGAGAGCAATCATGGTGGATTTGCCACAACCGCTTGCACCTACAAATGCGACAAACCGACCGGGGCGAACCTATCCCTTGATCAGTTGCCACTCTTAAGAAGTAAAAGTAAGAACTATATACCTCGACGTTGACATCTTCGAGGACCTTGGTACTAGGTCGACTCTCATACGCAAAGGCAGCCTCTTGATACTCGATATGAGCCGGGTCCCTCCTTCTAATATCATCATCGTGAGGCGGTTTGGATGGATCTTCTTCTATGGCCGGCTTTAGACGGCGAAGCCAGAAGATGTAATTCGCCGCGGCCCGGGCTTTCGTTATACTTGTTGTGTATGAGAAAAATCCTGCTGCTGCTTCGCCAGAGAATATGACTGCAATAAAGACAGCGAAAAATTGGGCATTTGAATACTCTCCATACGAGACGAGGCGACTTCCGTACCTAAGACATATTAGCGGATTCGCGTTCTTAGAGTCATCTGCTTACCAGAAACCAAGAGCTATTGCGAGGAAAGAAATCGATTGTGTTAATGAATACCAGAACATGGTCCATACCAAAGCCTTTATTGAGCATTTTGCGACGCTGCGAAGGCGCTCCTGGTATTTACCAAGTACATACTTCTCCAAGGCAAGGGAAGACACTGTGCGGATCGCGGATACTGCTTCGGATGCTAACGCGGCACTGTCGGCAAATCTTTTTCCTGTATCCTCTTCAAGCTTGAACTCTAGTCGAATCCGGAGGTAGCCGGAGAATATTACTGGGGGCAGAGCTCCAAAGACGATCGCAAGTCCCAATTTCCAGCCGACAATAAGAGCCAAAATCGAGCTAGAGACAACGTTGACGATGTTGACCAAGATCAACATGAGGTTGAATCCGAGCAGCTCTAGAAGATTGTTCGGATAGCTCGAAAGATTCGAAGCAAGAGCTCCACTGCCGTTTTCTTCTTTATCAAAGAAGTTCATATCCTGTTTGAGAATGAGGTTGAGTATCTCTAGTCGATATCTTCGGGAAACATGCTGTGACTTGTTAGCGCGTATCTTCGAGGGACTAGATTTGAACCGACTTGAGCCACAATGTTGCTAAACCAGCCGGCCGTGGAGTATACAGCAAGATTACCCAATGCTACCATGAAGAACATTAGTGAATAGAAGTTGCCCTGCGATCGACCTTCACCCGGAGGAAGTTCGAATGCTCGGAGAATTCTAGAAAACAGAATTGCTTGTGCCGGGAAAGTAAGACCTTATTTCGTTAAACAAAGCAAAGCGAGGAGTTGACGGTTGGAATCGAATTACCTCCCAGCACCGATGTGGCAGCGAGAATCAAAAATATCGGCCACAAGTTGCCCTGCTCCCGTAAAATCACCACAATACACTTGATTAAACCGTACTTAATCCCATCTTTGGTTGTTTCTTCTGTTTTTCCCGCTCCAAATGTAGATCCAACCTGTGTTTGTGTCCGGATTAGCGTTGTCTCTTCACCGGTTGTATGATCCGCCTCAGAGCCTTCCTCACTTGCGCCCCCGAGATCTTGTGCCCTGACTAGACGCGCGTAAGCTCCGTTAGTTTTAATAAGTTTATTATGTGTTCCCTGCTCCACCACAATGCCATCGGACATTACTGCAATGTTGTCGGCGTTTCGTACCGTAGACAATTTGTGAGCGATGACGATGGTCGTTCGATTTTCTGATACATTGTCAAGCGCTTGTTGCACGATTTTCTCGGCTTTCGGGTCTAGTGCACTCGTAGCTTCATCGAGCAAGAGTACTTTGGGATCCGATACGATGCTGCGAGCAATAGCCAGTCTCTGCTTCTGTCCTCCCGAGAGCATCATGGCCCTCTCTCCTACCTGAGTATCGTAGCCCTATTTGCAAATCAGTGTGAAACGCTCTTATCATCGCATGGGCGCCATCATGAAGAGAAATCATCCTTAGGATACTCACTTTCGGCAATTTCTCGATAAATTCGTCGGCATATGCAGCTTTACACGCCTTTTGCACCAACTCCCTTTGCTCGTTTTTACTCAAGTTACCCTTGTCAGTACCGAAGAGACCAAAAGCAACATTATCGAATACGGTTCCACTAAAGAGGACAGGTTCCTGCTGGACAAGTCGCATGTTTGTCCGGAGCCACCTCAAGTTCAGCTCACGTATGTCAACACCGTCCAATGTCAAGATTCCAGCGCTTGAATCGTACCAACGCTCCATAAGTCCAATGATGGTGCTTTTACCAGAACCACTTGCGCCAACAAGGGCAGTGGTTTTGTTTGGGGGTATTGAAAGTGTAAGGCCCTTTAATACTTGGATGTCTGGCCTTGCAGGGTATGCAAAATGCACGTCTTGAACCTCGATGTGCCCAGCACAATCTCTAGGAACTTTGCCATTTTCGTTCAGGGGGTCGATCTCCGATTTGCGGTCGATAGTGCGGAAGAGCTCCTCGGCGGCAGAAGAGGCTTTAGTGAGCGCCAGTATTTGGGGTGCTATCGTAGTCATTGCCGTCGCAGCAACGATGACTGCCAGAATGACACTGGAAATGGTTTAGAATGCGCGTTACAAAGTTAATTAAGGATTACACACGTGAAGACGTCTCCAGATTCTGTAATTTCCCCAGAAGTGTACATACGAATACCCTGCCAAAACGCGAGACCATAACCGGAGTATACGCAGAAGAACTCAGTTGAGAACAGAACGGCGTAGTTTGGTGATTTCTTCATCCCAACTTTCATAGCCTTAGCTAAGTACGCATCGTATTTGCGGGAGATTAGTGGATTTAACCAAAACGAGTGGACAGTACGCATAGTCGAAAATACTTCTTCAGCAAGCTGACCGGCTTTTCCATATATGGCGTTCATTGCAGACTCTTGTTTAGTGTCGATGCCGACGCAAACGCCAGTTACTACAATAATGGTCGGAACAATGCTAATCGTGATGAAGGCGAGCTTCCATTGCACAGCAAATGCGATGACAAAAGCCGATACAAAAGTAGAGATTCCTTGGATGGTAAGCGTTAGCTTCTCAGAAATGCCGGTGTTCACGTTATTTCCATTAGTGGTAGCTTGGGCTGTGACAGATCCAGTACCGGGGCCATCGAAGAAGGCGATGTTCTGTCGCAGTGTGTGCTCCAGGAAATCTATTCTCAAAGCCTTGGTGGTGCGGATGGCGGAAATTGAAATAAAGCTGGAGTGAATGTACACCAATGCAAACTTTGCTATAAAGAGATACACGAAATACAATCTGGAACAAATATTAGTGAATACCTGCAAGTTCTTCAGACGGAGGACGAACGTGTATTTGTTCACCTCCGAACGGTATCCTGCGGCGGAGAGGGTCCCAGTCGCAAACCCTGTAAATGATGTGACGAATTTGCCGAAAATCAGATCCATGAGTGGTAGTAGAGTGCCTGCTGCAATTGCAGCGATAAATGCGGTGATATTCAGTATCCAGCTCGTTCGGTCCGCATATTTGAAGACGCGCTGTCGCGGTGTCAGGTGCCTCTATTACTAATTAGGAAGGACCATGTATGATGCCAACTTACAAGGTAACCCCCCATGCCTCCCCGGGCCTCATGCGCCTTTTCATCAGCATTTTCTGACGGATCATTCTTCAGTTCGTCGCTTTGCTGCCGGCTTGGTGTTTTGTCCTTCTCAAGTTGACCAGAGGATATCATATTTAGAGCAAAGATGAAGTCTGTTAGATGGCTGTAGTAGCAATAAGAGTGCCATATGTTTTTGCCTGTCCTGCGAAGCAAATCAAACCCACCCGCGGAGTCCGCGCGCGCCGAGAACCAAGAGAGTAGCGCTGAAAAGTCGGCGAAAGTCTTATGACAGGCCAAATGCGGGATACTTCAAAGAAATGCGATGAAAGCGACAGTGAGCGTCTCGGCACCGACTCGGCACGGGAACACGTGCACCGGCCCGGCATTTCGCTCCAGACACGTCGATTTTGTATGCGTGATACATCTGTTGATAGGCATCTGCCTAAATTCTATGGATTATGGTTTATATAAGTCATGTTCCGTCTTCTTCACCATTCCAGAGGCCGTTAAGGGTTTCGGTTACGAAATATGTTTAGTGCAAAAACTGTACTCGATCGTTGGCAAGAGTCTAATCTCTCTTCCATCTCAACTTTGGTCAACCTAATTTGATAATGCGTTGAAGCACTGACCCAATTCGCAGGAAGGAGACTCCGTCAAGTAGTCACAGTCATCAAGCGAACGACGTAATCGATATTTTCCGGGTCTTGGCGTCGCAACCCGCGGGTTCCGAAATCACGTTTCTTCGATCATTCATCCACAATTTTCAAAACAGTTCTTGCCGTCCGCTGCCCTCGCGCCCCGAATCTAACCAAGCATGTTAGTTGGACCAAGCAATTATGGATGCTAGTGAAGACATCGATCATGGCATCGATGGCCCTGATGGGTCGACGAGGGTGCAGCGTGCAGTACGAATCCAGATTATCGGCTATGTAGGCTTATTTGACACCCCAAGATAGTGCGATTCTTGCAGATCGAGAAAGATTCGCTGTGATAGGGGGTTTCCTTGCTCGAATTGTAAAGCAAGCAAATTAAGTATGAATTTCCCATAGATTCAATGTACGGTTGCTGACCCTACCCAGGCTGCCAAACCACAGCACCGGTGCAAAAAGCTCAGAAACAGAGGGTGCACATTTCCGAACAATAGTAAGTTCACCTCTCATTGAATAGAGACCACAGTCTCTAGTTTCTTGGGGAGGAGAAATAGTATGGTTCAACAGCCAAACTTGATCGAGCGTGACTTGCTGGTTCTGGAGGCTATGAAACCTGCAAAGCGAAGAATAACCTTACACTGACGCCCCGGCCTTCGAACATCCCCCTTTAAAGCAGAATCAAGATTATTATTGCAGAAGCGAGACGTAGCTCATCACATGTTTATCCCACCTTCCCTAAGAAGTCCTAGTTTGTGCTTAATGGTGTTGCGTTGGGCTTATTGTTCTAGCGGCATACTTCCATAAAGGTCGAGGCAGAGCACCAACAAAAAATATACTGCTAACTTAACGAATCCAGCGAGAAGAAGATAGATCGGATTGAGGACCGATTAGCAGGCATCGAGACTGTACTTGAGAAGCTGGCGACAAAGTTAGCTGATCTGAGCATCCAAAAGGAGTCAGAATCAGGAAGTCATTCGAGGTCAAGCAGAATCGCCAGGAGTCCCAATTCGAGTACAGAACACCACTCCGGGACCCCCGCCCCCTTTGAAGGCGAAACAACTCTCAACTCACAATCCGCGTTTGCCCGAGAGTTTCTAGAGCAAGCTGTCGGGAGCACCCCGTCAATAGGACAGAATGAAGAGGTCAAGGCGGCTTTAGCGTCTCTGCAGGATATAGTCAGCAGGCAAGGCCAAAATGCTTCAACAAGCAATGAACCACAACCGTTCTTCAATAAAGCACTAGCCGACATCGATTCTTCCAAGCTAGAGAGGCCCCCGTGGGAGGCCGTTGTCGAAGTGATCGAGAAAGCGTCAAGTGAGTCCAAGTTCAATAATTTCTCTTCCCGTATTCAATTCTCTCCATTATTCCACATTTTCCTATTGAACTTCTAGAATTCCGCTCTTGCAGACTTCTAACGCTGGTGTTTCCAGCCTAGGCTGATATTTCTAGCCCATCCAACAATGTGCTTTGCTATGGTATTCCCCTTCTTAAACTTGAGAACCATGCAAGAGACCTTCAAGAAGACCTTTGAGTCGCCTGATGACTGTCCGACAGTTCGCCGAATACTAGTGTACGGAGTACTGTACAATCTGTTCATGGAATTCTCATGCTATCCTTTAGTTGGCCGTCGAATAGAGCCATTTCAGAAGTACAGTAAACAATGCCGAGTACAGCTCGAAGTGGCAGTGAGTCAACTTGAACTTTTTGTGCCAGCAAGCTATGAGAACATCCTCGGGATGGTGCTCGCGGTAAGCGCTTCACCACTTTGTAATGCCCCTGGAGACGAGATGGTCATCAGCTATCTTGTATTCAATGCCACCCCACTGTGCATTGGTGCACAAGCCACTTAAAAGTTTAATAACTAGCCAATCGCACCGGTTTGCTGACAGGACCTAGGCGTCATATGCAGTTGAGTTGTGTAAACCCTCGCTTTGCTGGGCTTTGAATTCCAAGGCCGTGGCAATGTGCCAAGACCTTGGATATCATCGGATCTCAACCATGAAAGGGGATTCCAAAGACGAACGTGCTGCAAAAATCCATGTGTTCTGGTTCGTCTACATTATGGATAAAACGTTGTCGCTTCGACTAGGCAGAGCTTCAGCAATTCAGGACTGGGACATGTCACTACCGTTTCCCACTTCTAGCGATGCCGGATACCATAATGGTTCGCTGCGGATGGGAAATGATTTTCTCCTTTACTGGATAAAATTAGGCCAAGTCCAGGGTAGTACGTACGAAAAACTCTTCAGTCCGGCTGCCTTTAATAAGTCTGCCGAAGAGCGGGCGCAAATCGCATCAGAGCTTGTAAATGCTCTTAACCTGGCCTGGGTGGAGCGGGGGGATGCAAGTGTGTTGAATTTCTCATTCCCTCACGTTAAAGTTTCCGGTACGAAACAGGCGTTAACACCCAATGAAACTGAGCTACCTTCGCAACGTCAAAGAGCGCCCTATTTCTACCCTACACAGACACAAATCTCCTTAGGAAGTGAATCGCGGCCAACCCTTTACTCAGAAGGTACGTCGAGAGTTTTGTTGACCCATATAGAAGGGCCATCGCCGTTAAAGCGGATTTACGCCTTAATAACCGCAACCGATGCTAAAGTCCTCCTTACTCTCTACACGAGGGATTAGGATCTATAGTATCTGTTAAAGGAAAAATTATGGCAAAATATTAGTGTACTCTAGGGGCGTTCAGTTCAAGTGGTGGTTTTCACGTCGGCTAGGATTATACTAACCATTCTAGGCTTCTTAGGTGAAGACGTCGCAGATCTATTCTATTACGGGGATGTTGTCATGCATTACTCCACTGCAAGCTTGATCCAACGGGCCGTTAGCTCAGATAACGTAACATTCAATCAAGATTGCCTCGATTCAGCACGAGCGGCCTTGATTGCACATCAGCGGGCTAGCGAACAGTTCAATGTCAAAGGAAAGGAAGATCTATGGTCTGGATATCTCCATTGGTATGCTTTCTTGATAATATCATTCCCTTGGGACTAGACAACCGCCCATTAGTTGGGACGGCCGTAACGAGTTGTGACCGCACTGCCATGTATGACTTAATGCTAATTGTTGCCCTTTACAGGTCTGTCCTACAGGCCCCGTTCACACCATTCATTGTTATATTTAGTAACGCCATCTCAAAATGCGACGATGCGGATCTTTCTCAGCTTTCCGACTTTGTGTCCTCCCTCGAATCCTGCCGCACTGTTTCCGAAGGTGCTGATAAACTCTACAAAATGTGCCACCTTTTCCTACAAGTCGCAAAGCTTTATATCGAAGCGAAGAGAAAAGAATTATCACAACATCTCCGCGGTTCTCCCCAGGGTGACTATTATCAAACCGCTAACGGCGCGACGCAAAACTTGGATTTTAGTACAATGACACAATTTGATCCATACCTTTCTGCGCTTGGCTTGACGAACTCAGCTTGGTCAATGAGCGCAAGCTTTCCTCAGAACCATCCAGGAATAGAAGTATTTCAGGGCATGGAAGCTGGTAATATGGGTGGGAATCAGAACACTGTCCAGGATTGGTTTTCGGGCAGCAGATACATCATGGGGCTTATGGAGGACGATATCAACATGCCGGATTTGAGTTAGGACTTGATGGCACTCTCTATATGTTAAAGCAACTCTTTGTTCATGATAAGACGTCTTCATTCACGGGGATCTTTGCGCTGTATGCTGCTGTAATTATACAAGAAGTCACGGATCTCAACTCTCGGATAGGTATAGAGCGGAAATGCGATACGGCAACTACTTACTTCTCAAATCCTCTCTCGTAACCAGCCAAGCGTCCACACGCTCTAATGGTATTGTGTGCCTAATCCCTCTACATTAATTAAGCACTTTCAGGCCGATGAACGGAAGTTGTAACTCGATGTCACATGTGCGCTAACCTCATCAATGCAAATCGTGTCTCACCTGCGCATCAATTGTCCCCCGCACGCGTCCCCCCCACCAGGCAACTTTCTCTCTACAATGTCAGGCAACAACATGGCTACCGTATTTTCCTTCGCGGACCCTCCCTGACTCCCCTACCACCGAATTCCACCCGTTGTACCATGGCCGAAGCCTCTCCGCCTCCTGAAGCCGTCGCGCACGACGATCTATGTCCCGTGTGTCATCTCCTGCTATATGACCCTGTTAGGACGCAATGCAACCATCTGCTCTGCGGTTCCTGCATGGCACAATGGGCCGATGCGTCCTCCACCGTCGAAATTATGCCGTCAAGCCTCAATTTGGACCACTCGCAATTCGACCCTAACTATGACCCCGCGAACGAGTTAATGTCGCTTGAAGCGAACTGCCCCATGTGCCGTTCGCGTACGACTGCATCGCTAGATGATGGGTTGAAGAGGATATTGGAAGCGCGGTATCCTGCGACGTACGCGGAGCGACGCGCTGAGGAGGAAGCTGTAAGGGTAGGAGACAGTGGGGTTGAAGGGATGGTGATATTGATTGGGAACAAGCACAGGCTTGTTTCCGGCGTCGAGGAAGGGAATAAACACGATTGGACTTTTTTTGTTAGGCTTTCACGGCCGGAGATTGTGGAGGAGGTTAGGGTCCATTTGGTATGTTGTTCTTGTCAAAATATTCTTATATATTCGGTTTTAGATAGCTCTAGAGACTGATCGAATGATGTAAATAGCATCCCACCTTCCGTCCTCCCCGCGTCGTTCTTCACAGACCCCCTTTTGAAGTCCGCCGTCTTGGTTGGGGGTTTTTCAATATCGAGGCGGATATTATACTGAAGGAGCCGTACAGCTGGGTCACAGACGGGGATAAGAGAACGCGACGGCCTTCTCTGACGCTAGATTGGCTACTACGAATTGAGGGTCGGGGGAAGCAGGGGCGCGTGAGGACAAAAGTCAGGAAGATTGAGGCCGAGCAGATGGATATTGATGAGCATGTGGATGAGGGAAGAGCCTCGCCGGTTTCGTGGCCACATATGGAAGATGAGGATCTTTGAGTGCAGGACGGCAGAATAATTATTCGAATGAGAAGATGCCTCAGGCTTCGGTTGCACGGCTTGCTGGGTAGTGGTTTTTGGTGGCGCGTCAAATGGAAACCGTTTGTAAAATGTAATTACTCCGTGGGACGGATAATAGAACCCATGTACTCTCTTAACGACTGTGGATAATATATAGGCGATACTTTAACGATATGCAGTTACACTAATAAGTATATGAACGTCATTACACTGCCTGTATCGGAATAGCCGCCTTCAGAGAATTCACATACCTTGTATTGTCGCATAACATTCCCGTTCTCAGTCAGTCACCACTTACCGGGCACAAAAGGTACGGGCGTACAAATAATATGACGAGCTATCCCCGCGCATAGTAGTCAAAATCAAAAAATCCAGACTGGGAAATCATGCTGTCACTAGACAGCATTGGACAAAGCTGCCAACATAAATTGTCATGGACGATATGAGTACTTTTAATGTTCAATCCCCGTACAAAGGAGTTAACTATGCAAAATTGGTATCGAGAACTCTAAAAGAACGGTACTACACTCTAGGAAACCATTCTCGATGGCTGAGAGCATATTATGTTTATTCTCGAGGAATTTATAGTGTTAACAAACTGGGGCTACGCCATAGACAAAGCCATACCCCGAGCGCTATCGTTATAAGAAAGGGATTAAACGATTTGTTCATTCGTGTTGGAGAAATCGCACTGAAAACATGATCCCTCGAACCTTTGAGATTGGATTCTGAAGATTAGGGTGTATCTTGCATTGACTATGTTACTCGTGGACACTATCTGTATTAATGACGATTCTGCTTTTGTTTTTTTACCGAGATAATTGGACGGCATGTCGTGATATGCAGCGAATGTCTTTCCTGTATCTTTCAGCTTCTCTTCCGAGGATAAAAGGCCAGATGAAATAGAGAGCTCATGTGTGCACTATACTCCTTCAAGCCGATTCAATTCAACGCTTCAGTATCACGCAAATGCTGTCCCGCACAAAGACACATACTAATTTGCAAGTATAACTTCGTCCTTCAATGACCTATAAGGTCTATTCTCTAATCTGAGCGGAATTTGCTCTTCTGGCCCGCTATGTGATAACACAATGTCACCTGACTAAGGGAATAAGAAAAAAAATTTTAAATATTTTTTATGAATGCTCGTACGTCACGGTGTACTGTGTAAGTTCTAAGGAACTTGGAGCTCACTACAAGCATAGGCCAAATATAGGACATTCACTAAATGCATGATCAAAGGAGTGTAATCGTAGCAATTTCAACAACGAAATTTGGGCGTTCGGACAGAGAATCCGAGAGCTGAAAAAAAGGATATATCAGTAGTTATTGCTCGACTTAGATTAGCACTGGATTTATAGCTGGTCGAGAAGGAAACGGGATCAATAGGAAATTGGTCCGCGAATAGAAACGTGCGCAAGGCAGCCCAATAACGTCTGTTGAGAGCAAGATTATTCATATTCGCTAGGGCTGGGGAACTCGAAGATTTGAATTAAATATTGATTTTCTTAGCGACATACTGTAATATCTCATAGCTTTGAGTTACGGGTTGATGATATAGAGTCACCTGACCTAGGGTTGAAATAACCGAATCGCACCCTGCAGGGATGGCAGCGATTCGTCTCTCTTTCATCAGCCATCTCTTTTCTAAGAGAACTGAATATACGAACATTTTAGCCCTGCTACTCTATCTATTGTTGCTACGCTGTGATCTATTATACTAGCCTATTACACATACCATTTAAACTCTTCTAGCAATCTAAATGCTAGAGCACTCTTCTATTATTTATCATGAAAACATCTTTACGATAAGAACCAAATTTACGCACAAACTAGAAAATGCAAACTATCCAAAAAAA